>VDFB02291851.1:84414-164551 GCA_007258455.2 Sequoia sempervirens
ATCTTCACATTTGTCGCCTTAGGGTTATATTTTTCTGTATATGGAGTGCTGAAGGGGTCTTCGTCCCTTCCTTCTATCAAACTGTGGTGCGCTCGTTCAATGGATGTGTCTATTCTTGTTAAATTTTCATATGTTCTTTTTATGCTCTGATTGATTTCAATTAAGTCCTCATCTAGTTCCTTACCGA
This sequence comes from Sequoia sempervirens, assembly GCA_007258455.2. Lineage (NCBI taxonomy): Eukaryota > Viridiplantae > Streptophyta > Pinopsida > Cupressales > Cupressaceae > Sequoia > Sequoia sempervirens. The sequence goes on from VDFB02291851.1 coordinate 84,602, forward strand.
CTTGCCTTAGTCGTCTTCGCCGACTTTCCTGCTCTTGTAGCCTGAGTGATTGCCGAACTTGTTCTTCCGAAGTCCCGTGCCCGTCAGGTACTCTATTCTTGTCTTTGTTCGGCCGTACGGGCATTTAGTAGTTGTTCAAGCGATCATTGTTGGTTGCCGGAAGTGCGGCGCCGACTAGTATCCCGTTCTTCCTCTTCCCGTTTGTTTCGGTCTTCACAACGTTGCACGATTTGCTGCCTTCGGCGCTCACGGGCTTCTTCCTCTCGCAAGTCTTGCAGAATAATGAAATGGCGGGCCAGCAACCTGGGCATGCGGTTCAGGAGGTGGTTCACCTCGTCGTTCACTTCCAGCCGATCCCAGATGACTTCCTCAGGGATCTCCCGAACGAGGGATTCCCTACGTACGTGATCACGGAGCGAGATTTTCCACAAATTTACCAAATCTTCTGTCAATGAGTCTTCTCGTTCCTCATTAGCATTTATAGGTTCTTCCGCTGGTTGACCCATTACGCTGCCATGGTGGATGATGCCCTAGTCCGTTCAGGCAACGGCGCCAAATGTTTGCCTACGGAATGGAATTCTAATCTGACGTACTACTGGCAAACTTGTAATATGCAGAACATAGGATAAAACAGTAAACGGAAAGATATCATAGTAAAATGCCAGAAACCTTATTCATTCTCAGGAATATCATGTACAAAGAGTATCACGATGCTTACAGTATAACCATCGGCAACAAAACTCATTCCTTCTTTTCTCCCGACTACATCCACCCGACTACATATAACGCTCGGCGGTGGTTAGACAACCAACCGACACGACGTTTCATAACAACATTACATTAACATTAATCTAAACATATTTTCTCGAAAGTACATGACATTACATGACATTATTATTCTTACTAACTATTGTTTTATTTGACAATTGGCCGACTACGACCGAGGCCGACTACGGCCGACAACAAAGTAAAATATCCGACTAACATGCCCGGGCGAAATGGAAGATGGGTTGGAAATTTGGCTAAGGCAAGAGGAATTTAAAGGCAAAAAAGTTGGCTAGAGAAAATGATGAACTCTATCAGATGAAGAGATCACTCGAACATTGAGATCAAGTAAGGTAAATTTATATCATAAAGTGTTTTGATGCTCTTCCCTTTTGTCTGTTTTGCAGGATGAACGTCAAGGCCAAGAGCACGATGACTTGAAGTAATGAAGCAAGTACTCCAAGACTACATTTCAACCTCGAAGGAAGAAAAGTTGCAAGAAACGGCTAAGTGTTGAGGCCCGGTATGCACCCAATGTAGTCAGGCGGGCGGCAAGGAAGAAATGAGCAAGCTCAGGATGGAGAGAAAATCATTGTCGAGCAGAAGAAAGGAGTTACAGCCTTGAAGTTTCAGATCGAGAACGTGCCTGCCGTACTAGTCCAAGAATTTGAAGCAGTGTGAATGCGTTTCTAGATAGGAATCTTTTGGAAGATGGACATTAATGGCTCATTTACCCCACTCCTCTTGGTGGCGGTTTTTAGGATGAATCTTGTTTAGGGCTGAGGTGGCACAATCTGGGCCATCCAGCCGGTTGTAATCTGAGCCTTCCGTTGGACTTGGCCAGCTATATAAAGGGGCATCCCCCCTCATTTGTATAGTAGTAGAAGTAGAGCTTAGAGATCAGACTAGAGAGTAGAGCAGAGACACTTTAGTTGTAATATCTTAGCATAGCGTAGTTTGAAGGAGAAGGAAAGTTTTCGTTTGAAAACTTTGTAAGAGATTGTTGCGAAAAACTATTGTAATAAAAGATCTTTCATTGAATGGTGAATTCATTTTTGTTATGAGTAGCTAGCAAGATTTCTTCATCCCTTCGACTTCAAGTGGCATAAAGTAGAGTAGTTTTCATTTTCATGCAAGTAGATGTTAGCTGTGGATTTGTGGTGTCAATTGAGACAACTTCATTTTTATCCATACCACTAGCGACTTGCTGACGGCAAGTTTGCCTTGTGTGGTCAACTGGAAAACATTACAAACTTAACTTCGATTGTGATTCAGGTGTTTGTATGCATCGTTCTGATGGTACTTACATGTTGAGTTATAATTTGAAAACCTCTTGTCACTCCTTTGAAGATTGCACCGACTTTGTGTAAGTTGTCCAACGTGAGGCGGAGCAGAGTCTGGTTGAAGTCTGTTGAGATTGATCCCGCGTCCCGTCCTTAAATAAAACGTAAACTTCTTAGGCCCTACACCCATTTTAAATTCAGTTCATTTCTGGTTAGTATTAGGAAACTTGTGCTCACTTGCCAGATCATCCAAGTCACATGAAAGCCCTTAATCCGCTGTCTGTTGTCAACTGCTGAACAATTGTGTAAGTCCCCTTGAAATACCAGCAAAATCACAACGAACCAACTGAGGATATTCTATTGCATTATTGGAACCTTGGGGTTGAAAGCATGAACTCACTCGCAATCTTAGCATGCTAAATACTTTGTTCAAGAGAGGATAGAGTATCCGTTGGGAAACTTTATTCTGTGTTGGTGCGGTCACGAAAATCACATCAATAGAACTGGCGCTAGATGGAGGGCCTTCCAAGGATTGCTTGTAGTTAACAACCACATTCAAGTAAAGAAGGGATTTTCGTCAAAAATAAATTCATTGGAGAAGAATTATCATGAATCAAGATGGTGCTACCGCATAAAGAGATATTTCCAGTGTTGCAGCCGAATTTGGGGTTCAACGACGATCAAGAAGACATCCTCTCGGGTTTGAACAATCTTGCTTGGAGGACAAAGGAGAGCTACGCTGAGTATATGCGAACTAACTTTGTGTTGCAAGAAGAAGAAGAAAAGGCCATCAAGATTCAAGTTGCTATTGAAAGAGATTTGTTGAATCAAAGACAACCACTTGCTCCTGCTCCCGTACCTCGCCAGTAATCAGTTACATCTTAGATCGTATCAGTTTGTTCTTGTTTGATAAGTTGAAAAGAATCTTGAGGTCCACACCAAGTTCGTCCAAAGAGTTTGTGGAGTTAGAGCTACCTACTCGAGCGATAAAGAAGAAAGAAGTTCATTCAGGCAAAGGAGTTAAACCAAGTGAAGGAATTCCATCAACAGGAATTGGCGCTAGAAGGAGGGCACTAACAGCTACAATATACAGTTGTGAAGTACAAAAAGTTCCATTGGAGAAAATTATCATAAGTCAAGATGGTGTTCTCTCAGGATTGAACAATCCCGCGCACCGCTAATAGAAGAAGCAGCTACATCTTGGATCGTATTAGTTCGTTTTCGCCGGTCAAGTTGAAAAGAATCTTGAGATCCGCTCCTAGTTCATCCAAAGAGTTTGTGGAGTTAGAGCTACCTACTCGAGCGAGGAAGAAGAAAGAAGTTCGTTCAAGCAAAGGAGTTAAGTCAAGTGAAGGAATTCCATCAAGCGAAGAGGTTCAGTCAAGTAGAGAAGAAACAAGTGGAGAAGAAATTTCAAGTTTGTTCAGAACTCCACCAAGTGCTGCAAGGTTTGCTCAGCCAAGACCAGCCCAAGTTACTACACCAGTGTTTATTTGACAACAACAACCAATTCAGGCTACTACACCTCAACAACAGTCAGCCCAAGTTATTGTGTACTAGCGGCGACAACCAGTTCAAGCAATGGCTCAACCAGGAGGTCAACCGGCTCCAAATGGTGCTACGTGGTTGGTTACCAACCCATCTTCGCTAGAGTTTCCTGATTACCATGACATGCCAAAGAATCCTAAATTTTTTTGTAGCAAGTTCATTGTCAATGATGTTAACCGCACTGCCGAGGACCATGTCAAGATGTTCGAAGATCACTTGCGCAATAGGCAGATTGCATACGCAGATGTGGCTTGCAGACTCTTTCCATATTCTTTGGGAGAAGAAGCTCACCATTGGTTTATTCACTTGCCAGTTGGATCGATAAGGTCATGGGAGACGATGAAGGAGGCCTTCGTCGGGAAATTTGGTATTCCCATTACTCTTGTTGAACTCTTCCGCCAATTTACAGAAGTAAGAAGGCAGGACAAAGAGCCCATCCATGCGTTCAACAATAGATTTCAGAAGGCTCTCACAAGGTTGCGTACTCCCTACGTTGTTCCTGATGCCAGGGAAAATTACTATTCGGCCTTGGATCCCTTGACTGCAATGTTCGTAAAATCTCACCCCACTCCGACTAATATGAATCAAGCTTATGCTAAGGCCGTGGAAGTGAGTCAAGGTTTAGGACAGAACATAACTGGGCCCTCACTATACACCGGCCTGGCTACAACAAACAATCAAATGCAGACTCTTGGGTCGACATGGAATCAACAAACTCTAGCATTGAATCTAGTTCTGCAACCGGCTTATCATGTTACACCACCATCTGACCAGTTAGTTCTCCATCCTGGGATACCTTTATCCCAGACTCAAGCAACACAGCCTGTTTATCTCCAGAATACAGTACCGCCAACAAGGGCTCAAGAGGAGAAGACGAAATGAAAGAGTTAGTAGAACAAATGAAAAGGCTGTCAACTGAGGTGACCTACCTTAGAAATCAAAATAATCAGATGCAATCTATGTTAAAGAATTATCAAGCACATCAAGGTGCCAATCGAGGATATCAGAATAATCCTCCACACCATCAAGATGCCCACCAAGGACATGGCCACGATAATAGTCATGGGTATCGTAACAACAATCAAGGATATCAGAAGAGGTCCTGGAATACAAGGCCCAACAATGGAGGTGTGTCGTCACCATTAGATAATCCACCACCTCCAGAGAACCGCCCCACTGACAGAGTTTTCTTGGTTGAGGCCGCTATGTCAGGGTGGTGTCGACTTCATAATACAAATCAGCACTCAGAGCTCCAGTGTCACGAATTTCAAGTAGCTGCTGATATTTTCAAAAGAGAAGTAAAGAATATAGAGGGTACTGAGAATCCTCTGACTACGGGATATGAGATAGTCCTAGTGCAACGATATGACCAGGCGCTAATCCTAGAAGAAGTTAATGTCTCGCCTGAATACCGGAGTTACATGCCACCATCTATTAATCACAAATTTCCACCAGCTTCGGCGAACACTCCCGTCGGGATGCCAGAATATCAAGCTGAAGAAGCTCAAGTATATTCAGAAGTTCAAGATAATTATTCAGAGGGGCCTCTTGGCCAAGATAATTACATTTTCCCACCTCTCAATAACAGTGTTATGGTAGAAGGAAGAAGAGAGGTGCAAGCTTTTCAGACATCTGGAGGAGCAACCAAAGTGTATCAAAGGACTTATCATCAGAAAGAGCCTCTGACGTCTTCGGTTCCTCCAAACAACTTCACAACCCCACCAAATCCCAATGCAAGTAATAATCCAAGTATACCTAAGGATTCTCCAGAGTACAGACATCCGAATGCGATGCAAAATAGAAATGGGCAACAGACTGTTCAACAGCCTGTTCATCTAATGCAGCGTCCGCAAAAGGAGAATTTTCCAAGGGATGATGTGAAGAAGCTAAGTTCTTATGTGCTGGACGAAGTGAAGAAAATGAAAGTCAGTCTTCCCTTGTACGAGTTGATGAAGATTTTGGAGGTCAGAGATACAATTTTGGGAAGTTTGTATGAAACATCCGCTGTGAAGAGCACGTCTCAGGAAGCACCTAGTTCGTCAAGGAACCCTCCAGTGAACACACAATCTTGTCCTGCACAGAGCGCGAATATGGTAGAAGAGGCGCCTCACGCGCCATTCAACACTTGGGAGACTCCACAACAGTCTCAAGGTTTCGTGGGAATGGTACAAGGAGCTTTAAGTGAACCTGAAAAGCCGAAGTCTGAAGATAAAAGGAAAGTTCGATTCAATCTGCCCACAGAGCAAATGCAATCTGATGTCCCAATGCGGGCCCCTATCGGAAGGTGACGTAGGTCTGTCCGAGCGGTTTGCCCAGCCACGTGTCCGGGGTCTTCGGCGAGAGTACCTATCCTGGGGATGCCCCCTTAACACTAAGAGGGGTGCCGTTCACTACCAGTCCGGGCTTTTGGTGCAACGGTAACTAACTTGGTATCAGAGCTGGAGGTCTCAAGGTTGAGACTCGCGGAGTGTGGTGGGCTGTGATGTCCCAATGCGGGCCCCTATCGGAAGATGACGTAGGTCTGTCCGAGCGGTTTGCCCAGCCACGTGTTCGGGGTCTTCGGCGGGAGTACCTATCCTGGGGATGCCCCCTTAACACTAAGAGGGGTGCCGTTCACTACCAGTCCGGGCTTTTGGTGCAACGGTAACTAGGCAATCAAGTTCCATTGGATAGAAAGAATGAAAAGAAAGATATGACAACAGAGGAAAGAAGAAAACTAGTTGTATTTTATCAGGGGAGAGATGAACAAGCCCCATTCTTGGTATCGGTCAGAATCTTTGGGAAATTGTTACACAACTGCTTGATTGATGGTGTTGAAGTGATTTCAACTGTGAATTTCTTCACAACATCCATCTCAAGTGGTTCTAATGAACTTGTTGGTTGTGCCAATGAATTTGCAACTTTGTTCTGAGAGTGATATATGGATTTGATATTGAAAGCGTCAAAACTTTCAATGAGATCCCAAACCTGATTTTTGTATATTCTCAGTCTCTTGTCATGGCAAGCGTACTTCTTTCTCACTTGTCTTACCACAACTTCTGAATCACCATAAACATACAAGGTTTTGACCTTTTTTCGAATTGTGTGCAGCAATCCGTGGACTAATGATTCATATTCTATTACATTGTTGGTGCATGGGAATTGTAACCTCAGAGCAGCTAGGTAGGTCTTGCCTGATGGACTGATCAGCTCATAACTAGCCCCATTGCCCTTTTTGGATTTAGAACCGTCAAACCTCAAAGTCCAAACTTCCTCTCAATCTTGTAACTGCTTAGGGCTGGGTATTTCTTTCTTCTGAATTCCTACAATTGAATGATCTTCCTGAACTTTGTTTATTTCCTGGATCATTTCTTTCTCTAGTGAGATCTCTATGTCAGAGTCACTACCTTCATCTTGTATTGTCAAATTAAAATATTCATCTTCTGGGACTTGGGAAATCCTTTTGCGAACTTGGTCTAAAGCCACCCTTCACATGGCGCAGGAGAACTCAGAATGAAAAGCATTATGAATCCGGCACTAATTGGGCAACAATAAGTCTTGTACAAAAGCATGACTTCCCAATTCTTTTCTTGTCTTGCACTTTTGAGCAAAAATCTTCTGAAGTTTTCGAACATGCTTTCACCATATGGTGATAGCTCATCATCACTTTCAATAGGAACCTTTGCTGAATCTGAAATTTTCAGTGAATCTCCCTGATTATCTGAGCAGTGTAGCATCAAGACTTCTTGTGCCTTTGGTCTATACTGACCTAGATCTGTTTCACAAAACAAAACTTCATTGTTTTCTCCATACTCAGTAATCATCAGCTTAAGTCTTGGTGTACTTTCAATTCTGGTTTGATTGGGAATACCCCTCCATGGCAACCACATGTGTGAAAAGTCAGTTGAAAAGTAACCATTCAACCTGCGGGTCCAGTCTCTTCCTAAAACCATTCCATATCCACCTGGGATATCGACTATAGAAATGTCGATGAAATGTTGAATCCTTGGATCGGATGATAATTGCATATGAATATTGTTTAACTCTCCTACGATTGGAACCTCCGTCTTATCCAACTGTGTCACTTTCTTGTTTGTCTTTGTAGGAGTCAAACCCAATCTATTACACAGCTAAAGGCATTACATTATTGGATGCTCTTGAATCAATCAGACAGTTATGCAGAAGTTTATTGAAAATTCGAAGTGAAACGAGGAAAGGAGCTGGCTCATCTTTTCCTTGATAAAATATTATAGGGCTTCCTTTCTGTACACCGGCTTCTAGCTCTTTTGCTTTTATCTTATTATTCTTCTAAATCTGTGGAGCTTCTGCTTCTTTTTTTGAATTCTCTATCTTATTTTCCTTTGAACTTTGGCGTACTTGCTCAGTTTTGGTTGCCTTCTGACCTGGCATTTCTATACCTTCTTTTACTTCATATAGGCCTTGAGTTATTTTGGAACTCCGAGATCCCTGAGCAACATTTACCGTCTGTGGTTGTTCTTGGATAAATTGTGACTTTTCATCTTGAACAAAATTTACATTGTTTGTGGAACTTGCAGTCTTTTGAACTGTGTTGGCTGAATCTTGCATTGGATCCTTCAAGCTATCCAGAAATGTGTTCCTTATCTCTAGTACTTTCATCAGTTCGAACAATGATATGCTCACTTTGATTTTCTTCACCTCCTCTGTCATGTACTGACTTAATCTTTTCAATTCATCTTTAGGAGGAGAACTACTAGTATTATTGCCTTGCCTGTATTGAGGTGCATCTCTTGGAAGAGGCGGATTATTGCTTGCATTTGGGTGCGGTGGAGTTTGAAAGTTGTGTGGAGGAATAGATGAAGTCAAAGACTCTTGATTCTTCCTATATATTGACCTTTGGTGGGTTGTTCCCTGTCTGCTGAAATGCTTGAACTTCTTTTATGCCTTCGACCAACACACTGTTAATCAGAGGTGGGAAATAGTAATTTTTTGTCTCTTCAATTGGTCCATTAGCGACCGCATGTGAGTACATAGGAGGTGGCGCCTCCACTGGCTTATTAGCTGATGCTGGTGGAAATCTTCCAAATTGATCAGGGGCTTGATGTTGTTCAAATTGTGGTGGAAATGTGAAGTCCTCCAAAACTAAAGCTTGATCATACTTCACGACAGGGACTATAGCAGTGGATGGATCCTTTGGTGTCTCCTTTTATATTTCTCTCTGGAAAATATCTGCCGCGAGTTGAAATTCTCTGCACTGTGTTTTGGAATGTTGATTAGTGTTGTGCAATCGAGACCATCCTGACAAGGCTGATTCGGTGAGGAGTATACTCTCTGTTGGTCGATTCTCTCAAGTTGTAGGATTGTCTAGGGGTGATGGCACATTTCCATTGTTCGGTCCCGTATTCCATGCTCTCTTTTGATAGCCTTGATTATTATTACGGTAACCTTGGGCATTACTTGATTGACCTTGGTAATTTTGATAATTACCTTGGTATCCTTGAGAATTCCTTTGCATGATCTGAAGTTGATTGTTTTGGTTTCTCAGATGAGTTGCTTCAGTAGACAATTTCTTCACTTGTTCAATCAACTCTCTTATTGTAATGTCCCCTTCTCAGTAGCCCCTTGGGTTGTCGCTTAGCCTTTCCCTTCTTGAAGGCTAGGTCATTTTCAGGGAATCATTTATTTAATTATTTGTGTGTTACCCAATTTCAAGTTAATGGTGATGCCAAATAATTAATTAAATCTTTTATAAAGTGACAAGGCAAATGGGGTTCAAAGGGGATTTATTGAAATATTTATCCTTTTAAGTGAACTTTATAAAGTCACTTTATTTGGTGCAAAAAGTGAGCGTATGAAGTATTATTAAGTGACTTAAGTAAATTTTTGAAAAGAAAAAACTATATAAAAGTCACTTTGATTTTTGTTTGGAAAAATATAAGTGAATGGAGTTCATTTTGATTGACACTTTTGTAAATGAACATTTTGGCTACGCATCACAGCTTGGTCGATACACACTGGCCTAGGGTTTGGGAACCCTTGCACTCACAGTTTCGGATGTGAAACAATCATCCCTAGCTGGTTTTCATGGAGGATTTGAAGAAGGGAAGGAATCAATCCCAGGTCTTCGCGCCTTCAGTTTTGAACCTTTATTTCCTCTTGAAATCGTATTTTTTTGGAGCTGTACACACAGAGTTGAAGGCGTATCTGTTGGGGAACTCTTAGGCGCCTATCGTTCAAGCAAATGACACGAGTTTGGGTCAGGTTTTGAAGGAATCTGTTCAGTATGTAAAAAGACGTGGTTGCTGGGTTGAGTGCGACTCCTGAAGAGCAATATTTTGTGATGTGGGAGCTTTGTCAGGGCATTTGAGGTTGTTACAGCTGGCCGCACCATTGTGGAGGAGAACATTTGATGTGGAGACGTATGAACTGCCAGTACCATCTGAGTTTGGTGAAGTCATGATATTCTATCAAGTATGAGGATGAGTTGCTTTCTCCAGGTCTGGGCTTCTGTTCTTTGTATTGAGGCATGTGTTAATGAATGTAGAATCTACTTGTGAACTCCCAAGTCCAAAGTGCTGTAACTACATATTTGTGAGTGTTAGTTCCAGAAAATACCTTTTGGTTACTGCTGTTCCAGTCTTATTTGTAATTTTGTTCGCCAAACAGCATGTCTTTTGGAGTCCTGGAAATGGAATGATTTCTTATTTGCTGTTAGTCAATGTTTGTAAGAGTCCTTCAACTCTTTATTAACTCTGAGACTTGAGACACCATTTCTAGTATTATTCGAACTTGTGAAATCACTATGTCATTCTGAACCAAAGTTTTGGAAATATAATGCCTTACCCTTTCAATTTCAGTGGAGAATGTCCGAGTCTATTGTGGCAGATTGTAAACCGTTTACCAGTCATTGAAAATACAAAATTAAACTACATTCTGTGCTGTTGTTATAACTTGCAATATATTTCTGAGTGTCTCTTCTAGGCTGCAAGGACTTTTGCCAAGAGAGTCTGTTAGTATTGTTTGATTTAATGTTGGGAAGGCTGCATATAGGATTGAATGAATGGGAAGTTGCTGGTAACATAACTTTGCCACAGTCATTTTGTAAATGGAACTGAATCATGCACTTGAGCTTACAAAAGACTGCTAACTATTTTCTGAGTTGCATAGTGATATTAAATAGATTGAAAGTGGGTCAGAAGTGTTTCAGTTCATTCAATACTATTGTTTATGTATTTCTTTGTATCGATTTGTCTGTCACTAACTTGAATGAGAGACAAAACAAGCTCCCTTCAAATCAAACAAACACAAAAAGAAACAATATCCAGCAGTTAAGGAGATTATAGGACAATTGCTTGTCCAAATTCTTGTGAATCAAAGTCAGAAAATTTGGATCAGTTTAGCGAGGCTCTTCACACTCATCTCTTCTTTTTCTTCTTGTGTCCTAGTGGACGTTGTTGTACTTTGCAAATATACTGGTTGGGAAGGTTGTGCTTGAGAAATAGGACCTCTTGGGTGAATTACCCGCTGATTATTGGGAGGTGGAATAGGGTTCATTATTGGCGTGTAATGTGCCAGTGCTTGATTGATCCCCGCTATCTGGTTCAGCATAGCAGCGTACCCTAGATGATTGAGTGGTCCGGCAACATTCATGCCCAAATCAGAATTAACCTTGATTGCTTTTGCATAGGCTCCCTTGAGATCAACTAGGACTGGGTTGGCTCTTCTTGCAAACATAGATGTAAGACTATCCAGGGCGGCATAATAAATTGGCAATGCTGCGGCATCATTCCATTCATATGGATCACGTAACCTTGTATATGTCTTATGAAATCTGTTGTTGAAGATGCTGATTGGTTCATGCTCTTGTCTCTTCACTTCAACAAATTGTCTGTAAAGTTCAGCTGGTGTGGTTGGCAATCTGAATTTTGCCAAGAAGGCTTCTTTTAACTATTGCTAGGTTCGGATGGAATTCACCGGTAAGTTCATATACCAATAATACGCTTCTTCTCCTAAAGACCATGGGAATAACTGGCATGCTACATCTTCATGTTGGATATCCCAGTTTTGGAGAGTATCTTCAAAATTTTTGATGTGTTCATTAGCTGTCCGATTCATATCACCAACCTGGAACTTGGAGCAGAATTGCTCTGGATTCTTTGGCATGTCATGGTAATCAGCGAACGTAGTGAGGGGCGACGCGTTCTGTGGATGCCAAGCCATTAGAACGTTATGTTGATTTGTCTGGATTGGTTGAATTGGTTGTGCAAATATTGGAACTTGTTGATGAGTAATGTTTGGTATGGGAATCTGCAGCAGTGGTGTTTGGAATAGACTGAAAAAATCTTCTCCACTTAGTACTTCTTCACTAGGTGAGAATACTTCTTTACTAGGGCCAACTGCACTGGACGTTTCTTCTCGCGAAGCTTCTGTTTTCTTTCTTTGCTTGTCTCTATAGGGTGATAACTCCACAAATTCTTTGAAAGAACTTGAAGTGGACCAAGTGACTTCGAAATTTATCAAGCGAGAAAGAACCAATTCGATCCAGTGTGTCTTCAATCTCATTGAGGACGCGTGGGAGCTACTTCAAGAGCTATTTGATTTACTTGTTGAGGAACTTGTTGATTAGCTTGTCGATTTTGTTGTCGCTGAAGAGCTTCAAATCTTTCGACAAGAAGATCTCTTTGGATATTGAACTCAATACGTCGGACTCTCTCTTCTTCTTCTTCAAGGATGAAGCGCATTCGAAACCAGTCAGGAGCATTTCTTCTTATTTGCCACGCAAGGCTAAACAATTCGGTGATGATGTCTTCTTGCTCATCGTGAAAACCAAAGTTTGGTTGTAACACTGGCTGGGGATCTTGTCTTGGATTAGGAACGTTGCCCGAAAGCACCATTCTTCATTATACGAGGAAAGATTGGATTTGTTGAGGGTGAGCCGGTGGCGACTAATCGTTCTATCTCGTCAAAAGCTTGTTTTAGACAATCAATTTTTTGTCTTATCAAATCCCTTTGAATTGCTTCTTCGATTCGTCGTCCTTTTTCTTCCTCCCTAGCAAGAACATGGCATGTTCGTCCAAATTGAGCACGGTCTGTTTGTGACTTCCAAGCTAGTGCGTACAACTGATCAATAATATCAGTCTGTCCTTGCTCTAGTTGCTCAACAGGTATGTCAAAAGGAAATTCGTGTGGCAACACCATACTACATCTTGCCTACTTTCAGAGTAATTTACTATTGTTGTTTGTAGGCCCTCCTTGTAGCGCCAATTCTATGTTCGGTGTGCCATAAAACACACATCAACAGGTAGTTGCCTACAGTGAGCATGGTTTTATCTCTACCCAGCAGATGTAGAGTGTAATGTCCCCATTTTCCGAGCATCAGAGTTCGTAAGGATTAGCCTATCAATTGACCCTCGTAGGCTAACACTGATAGTTAGAGGGTCCTTCGTGGCAGTAATCAGGGTGTTTTTCTCCTTCAAAGCTCAATATGGGTTCAGTTTGGCCTTCGTTTGACTCAGTTCTTCATACTTACTATTTATAGTAAGTCATCATTTTAGGGGAGTCAGGGTTACTAAATTTAGTAAGGCACCTGAACAGGTCTCAGATGCAGTGTTGACCTCTTATTTGGTTGGATGGGCAAAATATTAAATGATTAATGATTAATTATCATTAAAGGTACTTTAATGATAATTAAATATTATAAAGTTAAATTATAATTTAAAAGTGTACTTTATTTCCGATGAGGCCATGACCCTCAATTTAAATCACTTAAAGTACATTTTTATATTATTATTTTGGACACCCAAGGTTAAACAGATATTATAAAGTTTTATTAAAAACCTAAAGTGGATTTCAAAAGAGGATTAAAAGCAGCTTAAGAGGTCGACCTTCTTGAGAAATTATAAAAGGGCATCAAAGGCATTCGAATTCATTATGTTTTGAGAATATTAAATTGTGTCTTTGGAGTTCGTGCTTGGAGAGGAAACCAATTAGGGTTTTCTGCCATTTCCGCATTGGAGAACGAAAACTCTTCAATGTTAGTGCAATTTTGAGGCTGTGCAATACCAGCTGATATTATTGCTTGAGAGGGCTTCATTCAGGAGTCCATTTGGAGCTTACAGGTGAAAAATCAACACAGGGTTTGAGGCAGTTTAAAGGTATATCTATTGCAAACCTAAGTTATTCATTGGCAGCCATTATCAAATAGGTCTCAAGCTATTTAATGTGTTGCTACAGTACCTGCGCTACAGTGCGCGTGAACAGTGTCGTGCTACAGTGCGGCGTGAACAGTACCCACGTACAGTGATCGCTACAGTGACATGCAGCTGTGGGTTTTTAGATTGAGACTACGTTGGAGTTTAGAAGGCTTAATTCAGCCTGTAGAGTGGTGACTGAAGAAGGACAGGTTTGGTATGAGGATGCACATGTTCTGGAACCTGTTCTACAGCAGTTTGAGCCTCTAATCATATTGGCAAGTGTTCATTTCCAGATCAAAAAGTTAAATACAAATTTCCTTATGCATAGTGGATGACTTTAGCTGCATAATCTGCTGCAAATCTAAGCAACAACTACTGTGGTAATCTGTGAGTCTTCTTCATGAAAAGATCAGTCCTTCAGTCATACATTTTAAGTGGTAAGGGTCTGATCTGATATATTCTTTTTGTATTTCTGAACATTCCTAAGTCTGCCATGAAATGAGAATATCAGTATTTGTATCGATTAGATAGGGAATATGTTGAAATGTTCTATTAGAACTGAATGTTAAGATCTGATCACTGTCTTTTGAAGTTCTGAGAGTAAACGGTGCTGCTATAGTCTTTCATGAGTCATGAAAAGTCTTCTTAATCATTGCATTAATCTCAGTGCTTTTATGTTCAATATGATTCAATTGACATGGTAATAAGCTGCATTTACAGTCAATAAAATAAGTGGAAGGAGATTGCATGCTATATGTTTGTGAAATGTGCATTTGTTGTATAGCTACATTGGAAAGTTGTTATCAAACCTGATGTAGTGGCAATAAAATCATTTTGAAGGGTTGAATGTTCATTATCTGTTTACGCACGATATTGGTTATCATTTCTATGTATTGGTATATGTTCTGAAAATTGGGAATCATTCAAAAGCAAACAAAACAAACACATATACACTCAGAAAATCAGAACTCAAACCTTGCATGCCAACTACTTGACGGAATGTTAGAAGGCCAAATTTGAGTTTTTAGAGCAGAACTTGTTAGAGTTCCTACAGTGGTATCAGAGCTAAATCCTGCCATCCTGAGGGTTTAGCAGTCTTATGCAGCCAGTACAGATTGGGCCTCACAGGTATTACACAAGCAGGCGAGCCTTGGTTGACAGGCAACAGGGTTCGATCCGGCAGCCGGAAAACATGGCTGACAGAACAAATATTCGTAGAACAGAGATTCCTCATAACCACAAAGATCAGGACGATGCAGAGGTCTTGCATGCACTCAGAGATCTACGTGCAGGTCAACGGCAGTCAAATGGTGTATTACAGCAGTTGGCAGTTGCACTTCAGAGATTGGGTACTCCGAGGAGACCGTCACCACATCGTGACGACGACAGGAGTGATGCAGGATCACGGAGAGCTCCTAGGACAGCTTCACGGACAGCAAATAGGCCTACTAGGCCTACATTTGTGAGACAGGAGCCCGATGAGGCTGTTGCAGGTGAGAAGCATGAGGGTTTGTTCGCTGGTACACTTAGGGCAGCGAACGACGAGTGGGAGTTAGTACCGCCTGAGGCCAGAGAAAGGATTACCATTGACAGAACACCACAAAACAAAGAAGAAGAAGTGATTAGCATGTTTAAGGAGTATAGCGCTCTTCCTCAAAAAATTAAGAAGGAACTTCCTTTCATGAGTTACATGGATTTGCACCCGAGTCTTTGCCATAAGACAGAGTTTGCAAGGAAGAAATATCTCTCTATCGCTCATTGGTTGTTTACACCTGAAAAGGATAGAGAATCTACACATAAGGATGATACAACTCTTCATCAAAATGATTTGGTACCTTCAAATTCCTATGAAGTATGCAGAAATTTATGTGATGAATTTGATAGACGTGCTGATTTGATTCAAGAAAACACTAGCACAGCTTTGGGTAATGATTTACCTACATCGTCCTTGCAAGAGGTGACTCAAGAAGTTTCTACTATGGAGGCTACTTCTGATTTTTATGACAGCGATGATGAAACGTCGCGTGAGCATGAGACAGCAGCGATTTCACATGTGCAAAGTAATCCTATTGAGTTGTCACATGAAGAGACTCAAGAGTTGGGTACTAGTGATGCATTTGGTGTTGAGGATTCATGTCATGGTGAGTCTGATTTTCCAGATCAGACCTTTGAAAACAAGCCAGAAGATTCATATGTTGATATGGAATCCCAGGATCGTGTTTTGGATAGGCGTACAGTTAATTTGAGAGTGGAAGTGTGTGAAGATACTGTCATACCAGCAACTTCTACCTTATCAGTTGAGCCATCCTTTGAGGTACAAAGCAACAGTACCTTAGATGTTGAGGTGTGCATGGATGAAAGCACACATGATGCTGCTTATCATAAGGTGAGTGATGACGAATCAACTTCATATCATAGTGCATATTGTGAACCGGAAAACTTGTATGGGGGTCATAAGCTACAAAATCCTCATCATTTGGTTGGGCAACTACAGGTGAATGACAATATGATTGCCACAACCCTTGAGCATTTTGATGTTGCTCGTCAGATGTTGGCTACCTACGGTTGGAGTACTCCTTTGACAAATGAGCACGGTGATAGTGGTTTTTCCCTTGCAGTGATACATGCACTTCGAGAAGCTATTGGATTAATGAAACGTAATTATTTGCAGTTACTTGCTGATAGGGACTTTCTTCTCGAGTGGGATTGTATATGTTATGATGCACTGAAAGGAAAGGAAGAAAGGGTTGAAGAGCTCACTCATGAGCTTGAGGTGACTACGGACTCATTGCAGAATGCCCAGTTGGACCTTCAAGAGTCACAATTACAGATTGAGAAGCTTACCGTGGCGTTGAGTTTAGCACAGTCTTCACCATCTTTTGGTGAGGAGCATACACCCATGGTTCATAGCAATGAGGGATATGTTGAGGATGTGGTTACATCCATCACGGTCACAGGTGCAGTTAATATAGATGGGATGAGTGCACTGGTTGAGAGTTGCAGTGAGCCATGCGTTGCACCAGGTTCTCCTGAGATTAGTCCCATGATAGGTGATGTAAGGCAGATTATTGATAGTTCCTGTGACATGGTTGTTGATTCACTAGAGAGTTGTGTGACAACCCTCAACACTTGTCCATCTTCACAGAAGATATCCAGAGTCTCATCCAGTTGGGAGATTGCTTCTTATGTTGATTTGTTTCCCTCTCCTGGAAGCAAATCACTAATTTTTTCCGATGCAGTTGATTATGATCAGCAGTTGGTTGAGCCAAGTCAGGAGTACGATTCAATTTATTATTCCAGCGATTCAGAGGTGGATGATTCAGATCAGTATGGAGTGATTGTGCAGTTTGTGAATAATCCATTATTTGAATTTGATGGTGGTTTGATCTATGATAACCCACTCTTCGAGTTGGAAGCTGATCGTACTCTTGATACTAGTTTTGGGTTGGGTGATAATCGTAATGTTTGGGATTGTTCCAGTGCATCACGATTCCAAACAAGACTCACAGAGGAGTTTAATGGGGTGTACACGGTGAGAAGTGCTTATAGTTTTTTCTTTGATCCACCTGTACATGATTCGTATTCGATGCACAATTCTTGTGCACAGGGTGATTCTCTTGGTGCAGTCGAGGGGAGTCATTCATTATTGTGTGCAGAGTTACCATCTTCAGAAGATGGGATTAGCGGCTACAAGTACCCGACTCAGTTGTTTGTGGGGGATTACTTGCAGGGACAACAGTCAGTTATCCATCATGCTGATATGTATTCGACAGGCCTTGCTACTTCTATGTCGCATATTTTTCATACGGGTACATGGTTACAGGGTTACTATGGTGTAAATAGGCATGATGGCTTGGTTAGTTATCACATCCATGAGGGTTTTGTAGAGGACAGAGAGAGTTTTGGTGTAGCAGATGTTTCTAGATGTTTTTACCTTCACATGACAGATGGATGTGAGTTCAGATTGTATTGGGATCCAGGTGGTGACAGAGTTAGTGTTGCAGATTGGATGGGTCCCATGGGTGTACTTCATCATTTCCAGCATGGTGAAGTTGAGATTAGCTTTGCACAAAGGAAGTCAGAGGGTATTAGACATGGCAGACTTCCATTCTGGGTTTGGGATCCAGGAATAGCTTGTGCAGTTGTGTTCTTGCGGATGCTACAGAAGTCAGTTAGAGATATGTGGGACATTTCACAGTTCTTCTTTTGGGCCTCCAGAGGATTGGAGTTTCTTTGCAGTGGAGATTGCTTGGGGACAAGCAATTTCAGGGAGGGCAGACTGTAATGTCCCCATTTTCCGAGCATCAGAGTTCGTAAGATTAGCCTATCAATTGACCCTCGTAGGCTAACACTGATAGTTAGAGGGTCCTTCGTGGCAGTAATCAGGGTGTTTTTCTCCTTCAAAGCTCAATATGGGTTCAGTTTGGCCTTCGTTTGACTCAGTTCTTCATACTTACTATTTATAGTAAGTCACCATTTTAGGGGAGTCAGGGTTACTAAATTTAGTAAGGCACCTGAACAGGTCTCAGATGCAGTGTTGACCTCTTATTTGGTTGGATGGGCAAAATATTAAATGATTAATGATTAATTATCATTAAAGGTACTTTAATGATAATTAAATATTATAAAGTTAAATTATAATTTAAAAGTGTACTTTATTTCCGATGAGGCCATGACCCTCAATTTAAATCACTTAAAGTACATTTTTATATTATTATTTTGGACACCCAAGGTTAGAGAGATATTATAAAGTTTTATTAAAAACCTAAAGTGGATTTCAAAAGAGGATTAAAAGCAGCTTAAGAGGTCGACCTTCTTGAGAAATTATAAAAGGGCATCAAAGGCATTCGAATTCATTATGTTTTTGAGAATATTAAATTGTGTCTTTGGAGTTCGTGCTTGGAGAGGAAACCAATTAGGGTTTTCTGCCATTTCCGCATTGGAGAACGAAAACTCTTCAATGTTAGTGCAATTTTGAGGCTGTGCAATACCAGCTGATATTATTGCTTGAGAGGGCTTCATTCAGGAGTCCATTTGGAGCTTACAGGTGAAAAATCAACACAGGGTTTGAGGCAGTTTAAAGGTATATCTATTGCAAACCTAAGTTATTCATTGGCAGCCATTATCAAATAGGTCTCAAGCTATTTAATGTGTTGCTACAGTACCTGCGCTACAGTGCGCGTGAACAGTGTCGTGCTACAGTGCGGCGTGAACAGTACCCACGTACAGTGATCGCTACAGTGACATGCAGCTGTGGGTTTTTAGATTGAGACTACGTTGGAGTTTAGAAGGCTTAATTCAGCCTGTAGAGTGGTGACTGAAGAAGGACAGGTTTGGTATGAGGATGCACATGTTCTGGAACCTGTTCTACAGCAGTTTGAGCCTCTAATCATATTGGCAAGTGTTCATTTCCAGATCAAAAAGTTAAATACAAATTTCCTTATGCATAGTGGATGACTTTAGCTGCATAATCTGCTGCAAATCTAAGCAACAACTACTGTGGTAATCTGTGAGTCTTCTTCATGAAAAGATCAGTCCTTCAGTCATACATTTTAAGTGGTAAGGGTCTGATCTGATATATTCTTTTTGTATTTCTGAACATTCCTAAGTCTGCCATGAAATGAGAATATCAGTATTTGTATCGATTAGATAGGGAATATGTTGAAATGTTCTATTAGAACTGAATGTTAAGATCTGATCACTGTCTTTTGAAGTTCTGAGAGTAAACGGTGCTGCTATAGTCTTTCATGAGTCATGAAAAGTCTTCTTAATCATTGCATTAATCTCAGTGCTTTTATGTTCAATATGATTCAATTGACATGGTAATAAGCTGCATTTACAGTCAATAAAATAAGTGGAAGGAGATTGCATGCTATATGTTTGTGAAATGTGCATTTGTTGTATAGCTACATTGGAAAGTTGTTATCAAACCTGATGTAGTGGCAATAAAATCATTTTGAAGGGTTGAATGTTCATTATCTGTTTACGCACGATATTGGTTATCATTTCTATGTATTGGTATATGTTCTGAAAATTGGGAATCATTCAAAAGCAAACAAAACAAACACATATACACTCAGAAAATCAGAACTCAAACCTTGCATGCCAACTACTTGACGGAATGTTAGAAGGCCAAATTTGAGTTTTTAGAGCAGAACTTGTTAGAGTTCCTACATAGAGGATATGTTGTTGGGCATTCTACAGATTGATTTGGGATCCCAACATTGAGGTGACAGGCCAGGGCATCCAGGTGACGATTGCTTGGAGAGGGCGGATTGTAATGTCGCCTTTTCTTGGACAGTATTTTGATGTAGTAGTTAGTCTACCAACTGGTTCCCGTAGGCTAAAAGGGTGTGCAGGGGACCCCTTTGAGGGTGATCTCTGATTCTTTAGCTGGGCTTTCGGTGTCCCAGTTTATTTGTGTTGTGCCTTCTGAAGGCTATTTTGGTCACTTTGATGCATACTATTTTTAGTAAGTCACTTGGATGTGTTGCTCATAGTTACTATTTATAGTA
Organism: Sequoia sempervirens; assembly: GCA_007258455.2. Taxonomy (NCBI): domain Eukaryota; kingdom Viridiplantae; phylum Streptophyta; class Pinopsida; order Cupressales; family Cupressaceae; genus Sequoia; species Sequoia sempervirens. The sequence continues at coordinate 104,864 of VDFB02291851.1, forward strand.
TGTCATGGGTATGGTCAGCTGGCGGAGTTACTACTTTTGTCATGATGGTGTAATTATATCCTGTAGTTATTTTGGTTAATATTGGTCCTATACATTTAATATTAATAATGTCAAATAATAAAGTTAAATTACATAATTTAACTTTATGCATTATTAAATAATATTAAAAGGGGACTTTATATTTATAAGGATATAAGTGATTTTAGCATGCACTTTATAATATAAAGTTAATTGCCAATTTAAAAGGGAGATATAAGTAACTTTTAAAAGGGATGTTATTTTATTAAGTTGTGCATCAAAATTAAAAGAATGAAAGGTGGGAAATGAAAGTAAATTAAATGAAATGAAAATCAAATGCAAATTGAGCATGGAAATATAAAAGGGCAATGAAAGCTCATTTTGCACATTCATTGTGGAGAAAATTATTTGTAAAGGGTTTTTGCAGGAGACTAAAGAGTCTAGAAACACTTGGTTTTTGAGGATGAAACCCCTCAGGAAGAATAGCTCAGTACAGGAGTGAAAGATCTCCCAAGCCAGCTTGCAGACAATTCCATTGCAAGGACTGTGCTTGTGCTTCATCGATTTCCTAGAGAGATTCAATAATCAGGGTTTGATTGACTATAGAGGAATTGCAAGCATATTATTTAATCTCTGACAGGCAAGGTTGTTGGTTTTGAAGACATTACTAAAGTATTTGAGCTGTTGGGCAATTGGTAATGTTAAATGAAGTGTTGTTGGGTGTGAGCTTATGTTCCCCATTCTCCTTGCAATTGCTATATATATACATTTTTTGTTTGGGCGTTGTGTTATGATGGGTATTGCTGCCCACATTTGAGCTGGGTGTATACATTCAGAAAGGCTCGTGGTGCATTGTTCAAGAGCCGTGAGGGTCGAGAAGGGGTGTGGGATTGTCTCTAGGGAGATTGCCCACCATTTTGCTGTTGTAAAGAGTTCTTGAGGGAAGCCGTGGACAGTGCTATGCATCGGAGTTGATGATGGGCGTGACTTTCAGGAGTTAGCTGACTGCAGACCTCAAACGCCATTCTCTCATTCTTGCTCCATTTACTTCCTTTCAAACGGGGACACAAATATTATTGTATCTGCTGTATGTTAAGTTTGAGATATATAATTATCACTGTCTATACCTAGAAATAATTGTGAATGATTAATGAGTTCCATCTCTTGGGGTCAACAAGTATATTTGCACTGTTTTTTATTTTGATCAGCAATACTATTGTAAAGGATTCTATGTTAATGAGGAGTAATCAGTTGTCAATTCAGCCTATTATTCCATTGCTATACTATGAGTGTAATTGTGGTTTAACGTGCAAACTTCTGCCATCATATGCATTAAAGTTGCCATAATCTGAAATCAACTCTGAGATAAAAGACTCTGAATTTGACGACATATGTTTGAGAAAATGTCCCATGTGTCAAACTAAATATTAATCGAGCAAAATCGCAATAGAGATTGTTCCATCTAGGGTGGGACATTACAGGGGGGGCGACATTATATATGAAAATTTTAAATCTATCTATATATATATATATATATATATATATATATATATATAGAGAGAGAGAGAGAGAGAGAGAGAGAGAGAGATTTCTACAAGTTAATGAACACTAGTAAACAGCAGCAATATAACATGACAATGTAAAAATGATGTTGGATGATGTCTGTAGCAGCCTGCATGCCAACCGCATTCCAAAAAAATATTGTTTGTTTGTATTGCTCACACAATGCTACATTGTATCAAACCATGGCAAATACACCTTCAATCTCTTTTGCAGTTGACAGTGGTAACTGACTCTAATACCATATCAAGAATTTTGAAGTTTGATGCTTTTTTTTTAACAATGAAACATTGAAAACAGAGATCCAAATTATTTCTATTAATATTATCTGTTATATAACTTATATCATTAACTATGAATCTGAATCATGATATATTTATTGCTGTTATACTACAGTTGTTGTTGTCAATGCTGTCATGATTAACTTAATTGTTGTTATATTGCTATTATAATGCTGTCATGGTATATTTATTGCTGCTGTTATAATGTTGTCATGATATATTTAACAGCCTTTTTTTAATGTTATGAACAATTGTTTTTTAAAAACATTATTAAAAATTGTTTTTCAACAAGGAACGCTTGGATGTCCTTAGGAAACTTAGGGTACATCAAAGACATCCCTAGCCGCCTTGGGGACAGCCAGACGTCTCCTATGTGTTTCCTGCCACCGCCAATTTTAGGGACACATTTCAGGTTGTTTCCACATTTTCTTTGTAATGTCCCACCCCAATCTGGAACCAAACTATTGTGATTTTCCTTGATTATCTCAGTTCAATATGAGGCATTTTGTCAAACTATTGGCATACTATTGGTTTCAAGATTTCCCCTCAAAGCACAATACAATCAACGGTGTTTGCACATTTAACAGTAATGAATATTACATTGAAAACAATAGGAAAGAGAATGCGATATGTGCATAGACAGAGGTTTCATTCAATCTGAAACGACATAAATTTTTTTGAAATTAACCGTCTGATAATACAAATATTTTCAAAACATTACATACATATTTGACCTGGTGATGACTTTTATATAGGCCGTAATGTTCTGGAACTCCTTATTTTCCTTACATTGGTGGTTAACTGCAACCTTGCTGGTTGCACCAATCTGCAGATGTATACCCCGGTTGAGGATGTTCACCCTCTTCCTGTATACTGTTTGCAGCATCTATTGCAGACCTGCAACTTCCTTATGAACCTCACGAGCTCCTTGAATGAGCAAAAATCCCTAACTTTGGCTCCATGATTTCTATTGACTGCTGGCATGTGAAGTAGAGAACAATATGACTAGCGTGGGAGTGTGGAATCACTGCTTCTATGAGTTCTATGATCCCAACTTCTATGGCATGGCTGTCTTGAAGCTATGCAAAACATGTCTTTTCACCCAAACTAATCTTGTGCTATCACGTGGGTGCTATAGCTCTACGTTATGAGATAGCACGTCTAACAAATACGTATCAAATAACAAGCAATCCCTCTGAATGTCTATAGTCAATGAGCAATCAACAAACTCTGGTGCCCGTGTCTCCTGGCAATTTTCATATAGGTGAAGTAACTCTGGAAATCCTTCACAAACCTCTGTAATCCAGCTACAATGAAATGATGATCAATATTCCTGCGAATTCCTGATAAATATTTCTAACCTTGAATTTGAAGCCTTTCCTGCAATCGATTGAAGCACAAGCACAACCCCTGAATGAAGTTGTCAGCTAGCAGCCTTGGTGTTAATTTTTGAGATAAAAAATGCATAATAAGCAGAAAAACACAATACAGAGAAGACAACACAACCATTTATCTTGGGAAAACTGTTTTACACAAGGGAAAAACCCAGCAGCAAATTATTCACTTATAAATCAGAAATAATGGTGCAGAAGTAGCACACAGAATTAGGCCCTAGAAAGGCCGAATATTATACAATAGACCAACACTTGAAGATAGTGCGAATTCCTTAGATACAAAGAATATCAACTCTTCTTCTTGAAGTGAATCTATTCCTCTTGAATGCGAATCTGCTGTTGTAGGAAATCGAATTTAGAATGGAATGAATTGATTGTCTAATGTGGAGACTCTCTCTCCATTATATACAAGACTAGGCGAGCTCTCCTCTTGAGCCGACCTAGGAACATATAATATTTGTTTATAATTAATAGGTTGACTTGCCTTGAGAAATAATTCTTTGGGAAATACCTCCTGCAGCTACAAAAACACTAACACTCCCTCTTAGCTAGGGAGGTATTCTCAAATATCTTCGTCATGGAGTCTCTCAACATGATGTCCACAATGGCTACACCCAATTGTGGAAAACACAGCTCAGTCTTAGAGATGTGATCTTGTACGAGGGCTTTCACCTCATATTTCTCAGTCTTAGAGAAATATACACTACAAGGGCTTTCACTTCATATTTCTCCATCTCAGAGAAATATACACTACAAGGGCTTTCACCTCATATTTCTCCCTCTTAGAGAAATATATACTACAAGGGCTTTCACCTCATATTTCTCCATTTCAAAGAAATATACACAAGGGTTTTCACCTCATATTTCTCCGTCTCAGAGAAATATACGCTACAAGGGCTTTCACCTCATATTTCTCCATCTCAGAGAAATATACATTACAAGGGCTTTCACCTCATATTTCTCCGTCTAAGAGAAATATACATTATAAGGGCTTTCACCTCATATTTCTCTATCTCAGAGAAATATACATTACAACAAATCTTGATGATGTTGTGATTCCCTCTGGAGTTGGATTGCTTTTCTCAGCACCATTTTTGACCCTACCATATTTTAATCTTGATTTCAGATCCTTAATCCTCTTGTTGGACATGATCTCAACTCGTGCCTTGAATTCTCGGAATCTAACTCCCTTTGAATGGCAGGAGTGTAATCCAAGGATGAATCCATATCCATTGGAGCCTCCTGCTCCTCACTAACTATCTCCATGTAATATCCTTTAGGTCACCTAAAGGCTACCTCCTCTTCAAAGGAGACATCTCGGCTTATTTCAAGCAAGGAATTCAATGATGCAATAATATAAAACTATTGAATCAGTTGTTTGCTGTAGTAGTAGTCTTCAATGAATAAGCAATTCTTCACCAATAATCTCCAAGAATCGTCACCTCAAATAATGAATATATCTTCAAATAATCCAACACCTAGAAAGAGATTATTCCATGGTTATGTGCTCTGCCAACACAGTGTTGACTGAGGGAGAATCGATTCCATTGGGAATATCATGATTTCTTTATGGGACCTATGATAGTCGCTCCATTACAATATTTTCTCCCTCCCAGTCGCATTCAAAAATGCATATATGGGGAAAATTGGTCAGGAAATTGTTCCAATATGTCTGCCACCAAAGTTGATCCTTAAGCTAGGATGAGGATTAAACATCGTAGTGTTTTCTTCAAAAACAAATCCAAGTCCAACCCTTCCAATAGCAAATGGCTTTTCAAGTTTGTTGTCTTGCCCACTACAACCTTTGCCTGGTATGAAATAAAGTTATTTTGAACTAAATCTTCAAGCGATGGAAGTAGGCTCAAATGACCGACTCTAAGATTTCCCCTCCCTTGCAGCTGGCCAGAAATCCAAACTTCTAACCATACCGATTCATGTAAATAGTGAACTCTATACCTGTAGTAGATCTAAACTTGTGGAAGAATCGGACTCTAGTATCCTGGATTTGATATTTGATTGAGACATCGATTTACAAAATACCTTTACGAGTTGCAATATGTAGAGGAGCCCAATCACTGTCATCTCTTTCATGAGGTTGGGCATCAACCGACTTCCTCCTTCTCTTCACCGTGAGAGAAACTAGAGCAAGCATTCAAGTGCGGACAAACACAATGTCTTTTCCTTCAAGCCTCGTGAGATAGGGGATCAAGGACACGTGAACATAACTTTACTTCATGAATTCCCTGAACAAAGGTTTCCCGAGATCCCTTCCTTCCCCTTTCTACTCTCCCTCAAATGCTTAAACCATCATCGACATCTAAACACCAATCTACCGTCCTTTCTGCCCCTGAATTCCTTATGCAATCTTTGATAATTAATCCATCATCCTTTTGCTCCTCGATCCATCATAATAGAAATTATCTTTGTTGATTCAGTTGCAGCCATTTTTCTCCTCCTAACAACCTGAAGAGCACAAAAGATTTACTGAGAGGGGGGGGGAAGGGCGGTGAATCAGTAAATCAAACCAAACTTTCTATTCTCAATCTTTTCAAACAATTTTTAAACTCTTATTACAATCAACTTTTGATATGAGTCAATGAAAACAAGTTGTCACCACTTTATTGAAAATGATTGAATGATTTTTTACAAATGGAAGTAGGCACCAACCTACTTGATTTATAAATGAGATGATTTAGTAGGCTACAACCTACAAGGAGCACCAACCCCTTAACAATTTTAGTAGGCACCAACCTACAAGGAGAATTGACCCCTAATGCAAGGCACCAACCTTGACTAGATGGATGAAGGTAAATGACTTCAATCAGATCTGCACTCTCCCAATCCTCCAATCTGCCTTTGTGATGAAAAATCTCACACTTAGCCCACACAAGAAGATGGGTTTTTGATTTGTATCACTTTTTAGTTCACAACCACACTCCACACTTTGAAATGAATATCTATTATATATTTTGCTTAAAGCTGACATCCCTTGATTAAAGAGCACATCCCTTTTTAATTGCACCTCTTCACTTTTGTGTGAATTAATCTTAATTTATTTTTTTCAGATTTTAATTGCACCTCTTCACTTTTGTGTGAATATGTCCTTTCAAAAAGAATACATCCTTTCAAGAATCGAACTTTTCCTTTAGTGAATCGTTTTTATTAGGAAGCCATGTTCTTTTAAGAAACACGTCTTTTAGATGATTGCTCTTAATTAAAAATATAAACCAAGTTACCATGTCTTAAAGAACATGTCCTTACAGATCAGCAAATCTCTTTCTTTTTCTGGAACACGTCCTTGACCAAACAACGCGTTCCTTACTTCACAAGACAGCCGTACCTTTCAAAGATTCACATGTGTCCATACTTTCAGTTGTATCTCTTTGAAGTGCGTCCTTTAATTTTGAACAGCCGCGTCTTTGTGAGAGAGATATTCAATAATCTTAATGATCGAAATGATATTCTTCAACAAGCTCAAATGACTCCAAAATAATCTGAGTGTGCTATCTTAATCATCAACGTGTGTTATCTTAATGATCGAATTGATTAACAAGCTCGAATGACTCCAAACAGAAAAATCTGAGTGTTTGTTTCTTAATTGTATCAAGAATCTTCAACGTTCTGATTGCAACAGATGTACTTGTCAAAGTATCTTCATCATAGCTGATTACTTCATATCGACTTCCGTCTATAGATGATGCTTAGCTTTGATCTTGGCATTTTAGGTTAGTTTGCAAATTTATCTTTAATAATTCCGATGTGGACCTTTACTCCATTAAGCTCAACAATGAATTATCCAATTTCAATGATCTGATTAAGCCAAGTCTTGACATCAATGACAATTCTTCTAACACAACCATCATCTTCGCCCAATGATGTACCTTGTAATACCATTATAGAATTAATTTTTTTACATAGAATCATACGCTCCCAGGATTCTCGAGCTTTTCCTCATTCATGCCTCCATGAATCAACTTCTTCATTATGCCTAGGTGTGAAGACAATATTCAGCATCTCCTCAAGAGGTTCGCCTTAGCCTTGTGATGTTCGCCCATGGTGAATGCTCCCAGCTGATATGAATGATGCTCTAAACCCTGTATGTGAATTGCTCTTCATTATTTTGCTCTAGGTCTGCTCATAATTGGACTGATTTCTCATTGTGTTTCTTGCTAATCCTTCACATATATTTCTGCATTAAATCTGATTAAATTTCTTGAACCTTAGCTCTGATACCATGTTAATTTTTTAGATCAGAAATGCATAATAAGCAAAAAAACACAATACAGAAAAGACAACACAATGATTTATCCTGGGAAAACCCTTATACAAAAGGGAAAAACCCAGCAGCAAATTATTCACTTATAAATCAGAGATAATGGTGCAGAAGTAGCACACAAAATCAGGCCCTAGAAAGGCCGAATATTATACAATAGACCAGCACTTGAAGATAGTGCGAGTTCCTTAGATACAAAGAATATCAACTCTTCTTCTTGAAGTGAATCTTCTCCTCTTGAATGCGAATCTGCTGTTGTAGGAAATCAAATTTAGAATGGAATGAATTGATTGTCTAATGTGGAGACTCTCTCTCCATTATATACAAGACTAGGCGAGCTCTCCTCTTGAGCCAACCTAGGAACATATAATATTTGTTTATAATTAATAGGTTGACTTGCCTTGAGAAATAATTCTTTGGGAACTACAAAAACACTAACATTTGGGAGATCTTTCACTCCTGTAGCATGTTGTTCCTCATGAGGGTTTTCGTCCTCAATGAAGCCAATTTTTTCAGACTTTCCAGTCCAACCTGCAAAGCCCTTATCAACTTTCTTCTCAACATCAATCTGTAATGAGCTCACAAAAGGGCTTTTCTATTTTCCTCCAATTCCCATGCCCAAGTTGGCAATTTTAAATTTATTTTATTTCCCGCCTTATATCTCCCTTAAATTGGCGTCCGACTTTATATTGTAATATAATATTTTAAAACTCCTTATAACGCCTTTATATCACAAATTAAAATATATTAATAACGCAATAAGTTAAATATTTAATTTAACTTTATTATTAACGTTATTTAAATTTAATACCCATGACCATGATGAATGCTAGGACACTTCACGGTGAGAATCCACCAACTTTTATGATATGGAAATACTGCCAATTGACCAAGACGCTGACCCCTTGTGACTTGCTAAAAATAGCATGGACAGAGTGTCCAAATCAAGCTCTGAAAGATACAAAACAATAACCTTGGAAACACTGAGTTGGAAAACACCAATTAAGCACAAACGGTTGACTGTCTAGTCATAAACGCCCTTAGAGGCCCCCCTAACCAACCTGTTAGTCCACGGAGAACCAAGTGATGGGCTAACCTCAACAACCAATGATTGCCTAGGAAAGGGGAGATTACAGTCCGCCCTCCCCAAGATTGCTTGTCCCCAAGCAATCCACACTTGAACACCCTGACTATCTCACCTAAATATCGAGATCCCAAATGAGCTTGTAGAATGCTCTACCAAAACCCCAATACATCCACTGGATAACAATAAAGCTAAACTCAACAGCTCTGTTAGTCACTCTCCAAATAAGAAGCAATTTTCCAAGCATTGAAATTCGTAGATCCCACGACCAAATTGGAAGTCCACCAATCTCAATTCCCACCGACTTCCACTACACCACTTTGATAGAATCATCGTCAATACTCAGTGAGTTGTAAAGCAATACATCGAGATCCAAACAAAACAGTGTTCCCAACATGTCACCACTTGGATCCCAAACCACCACATCCTTGCATCTATCAAACATGAGAAGATGGGAGTATCTCAAGGTGCTAGCAACACAAAGCCACTCTCCAACTCCAGTAGATCTCCCATGGATGCGATGAATCCCCATCATAGGTGCTAGAAAATGTACAACAACTCTTCCTAGATTGTTGATATGGGACAGATCAACACCCTCAAGACGGAAAATCTGACCTATGGGGATGCAAATGATACCACCGAGGTAATAGGGTGATAGAGTATCAACCCTATGTCACTCTCTCTCATGATGAGGAGATGATGCAACTCTCCTCCAAACTCATGAGCTGTTGCTTTCCTCCAAGAGTTGTGAAAGAAATCCTTGTGCCATGAAGTAGGACAACTATCTCCTAACCAAATATGGAGTAAAACTCCATCACTACGGGCTGGCATACCAATGCCATCATGCTCACTAAGATCACAACTTCCCTAAATCTTCATTCCCCCAAGTGTATGCCAAACAAGGGTAAGTGCCTTCACTAAAAATCCCTAAAGTAAGGAAGCTGCAAACTCTGCCAAGGAGTCATTTGCATGATGAGACTTTGATTTTTGTGCCTGTATACAACCATTTGAGGGAAACAAAGTAGGAGTCTTGCAAGTTCTGGTTCCACCTTTTGAAAATGGAAACACACCATGCCAAAGTGGATTATATAATCCCTGTGCCAACCCACATTTTTGCATCATCAAACCATCCATGTGTGGGTTGAAAGAGAAACAATGAGCACTCCTCACTATGCAGTCAAGGTGAAATTCACTCGCTTGCGCCAATGGAAGACCTGCATAGTCATGTTGTGACCTTTTCACACATCGCCCCATTCAAAATGGGGACCCCCTAATTTCCGCTCCATTTTGGTCTTTTGGCTTGGGTTTTTCTCTCTCTCTCTCGCTCCGTCTCTTTTCTGATGTCTGCCTTTCGAGGGATTGTGCCTGTCATTGAGTTTAAACGTGAAATTTTGGCCAGGTCTGAAAATTAGGGTTTCATCTTTCCTGGTCAGTCCGAGGTCGAACAAAGTGAATAAATTGAAAATTGAGCTTAACACTGTTGTCAGCATGTTTCCAGCAGGTCTCCAGCTAAATTTCACCAGATTCTGACAACTTACTATTTTTAGTAAGCGTGTAATTGCAAGCAATCTGTCAGCATTTTTGAGATTCCGATAGTCACACGGCATTCAGAGCGCATCAGACTACTCGTATGCAGAATTTGAGCAAAAACAGACAACTTTCTATTTTTAGCAGTCCAGCTTCCGGCACAAATTTCAGGGCCCAGATGCAGAGTTTTTCTTTGCATGTTGGCATATTCCTTCTGGGTTTTTCGAGACCTTCGCAATGATATAACATGCAAAACGAGACGACAACTTTCAGAGTTCAGCCTTTGGAGGCTATTTTTAGGGTTTGCATGTCAGGGTTTCTTTTGCATGTCGGATGATTCCTGATGGGTTTTTCGAGAGCTTCGCAATGGTATGACATGCAAATGAAGATGATCACTCAGTAAGGAACTTACTATTTTTAGCAGGTGTGTCCCGGCAGCCACCTCCCAGTAGTTCAGAATCACGAGCTGATCACAATGCAGCAGAAACGATGATAAACAGAGATCATTTGATACACATGCAAAGCAGGTTTAGGGTTTCCAACTTCGAAGCCTGAAAAGAGAGGTAAAAAGTTAGAATTTTCGAAAACCGGTGTAAACCACCGCGATCAGCATCCTTTAGGCTACCTGCTAGTAAAATTTGAAGTCAAACGGAGCACTTACTATTTATAGTAAGTCAATTTGGAAACTGGCTAAAAATAGTAAGTCAGGTGCATGCGCCGACGTCAGCAGTAAGGTCACGTGGTGAGGAACACGCCATTCAAATTTCAAGTTAATCGGAGCAGTGGAGCTATCAGAAACAAGCAATTACTATTTATAGTAAACCACCTTCAAAAATGAGCTAAAAATAGCAGGGTGACTAAAAATGGCAGGGTCGACAGGACAACAAGGTCATGAGGATGCTATGTTTAAAATTTGGAGTCGTTCCGAGCTCCAGAGATACAAAATCAGAGGGCTTACTATAAATAGCAGGGCATGAAATACTGGGGAAAAAACGAAAAAAAAATTCTAAGTCTGGAACTTCATCCAGTAGACATGGAAAAATGCGCCCAGTTGATGAGGAGGCATGGAAAATTTCTAAGAGTCAAGTTCGTCTAGTACACAGGCCCCAAATGCGCCCATCTAGCAGTAAAGTCAAAGAGGGTCAACACTTTCCATCCTTCTGCCTAGCCTAAATGCGCCTTCAAGCATATGCCTAGCACAAAAAATTCTAAGTATGAAATTCATCCTTCATCAGGGGCAAAATGCGCCCAAAGTATAAGTGGTCAATGAAAGTCAACACCTTTCATCCTGAAGGCAGGCCTAAATGCGCCCAAGGGAAGCTCATGGAAGTTAAATTTTTTTTTTTTTATAAGTATTGGTGTTCATCCACCTCCAGGGGTAAAATGCGCCCACTCTAGGAAGGTGCTCTAAAATTTTCTAAGTCATGAGGATATCCTCCACCCCCTTTGAAATGCGCCAAGTTCAAGAATAAGTCAAAGGTGGTCAAGGCGTGGTAAGTTTTCATCCTCCATCACCTAGCAAATGCGCCCAGCCACTAGCATGTTCAAATGCGCCCATGTTTGAGAGGCATGCAGCAAGTGAGTCAATGGGTCAACAAAGCTCGTCCACCTCACTAAGTGAAATGCGCCCATGAGGCTAAGAGGTCAACAAGTCAAAGTTCTAATCCTCCATGCATGCTGAAATGCACCCAAAGAAGGCATGTGAAGACAAAAGAAAAATAAGGACAGAAGTCAAAGCTAGGCGTTGAAATGTTCATCCTCCTCCTAGGCCTAAATGCGCCCAAAAGAGGGCATGTGAGGACAAAAACGTGGGAGATGAAAGGTCACTTGTTGGTGGCGTTTGAAAATTTTCATTCTCCTCTACATGAGAAATGCGCCCAAGTGCATGAAGTATGAAATGAAATTACTAAAGGCGTTGGAGGGGTAAAATAAAGTGTTGCTAGTGATGGATGAATATTGCTAGGCATGGTTAATATTCCCCATGAAGTGAGGTATGCGCCTAAGGTAAAGTGTTGAGGGTGGTGAAAATATTGCTAGGCGTTGAAAGTTAAAGTGTCCTCCTCAAACATAAAATGCGCCCAGAGGGAGATTAAAGAGTAAGCTAGGCGTTGGATTTTCTTTTTTTTAACAAGGTGTCCTTCATGAAGTCTAATATGCGCCCAAGTTGATGAATAAAATAGAATATGTTAAGTGTGATGTGCTTTCAAGAAATATTTTCTAAGAGAAGTTGATGAAATTTTTTTTCACCACTGGCAACGATGAGCAAGATCAAATAAAATTTTCTAAGGCAAATTCTCAAAATGCCAAGTGACTCAAAAATTTTCTAAGGCACAAATATTTTCTCCCTTAGAAAAATGCCTAAGTCGGGAGAGGTGATGGAATTTTCCTGAGCAGAGTTGCCAGTGATGAAGTCAGAAGGTGCCAACATTGCAGGATGAGTAAAAAATTTTCAAGTCAGAGCAACAAAATTCTCAGAGGAGATGAAGAAATGAAATAAATTGTTGAAAATTATTTTTCCAAGGTTCAAAATTCCAGAAAATTAAATGAACCCGTTCGTTGGGTACCCATGGGTTCAACGCGTTCTGAAGAAAATTCTCTTCTGGGTATTGAAGATCTTCAACAGGGAATGGATTTTAAAGTCTTTCGTGCTTCGCCAAGCCTTCAGGATGGATATTTTTGATGGGCACCGGGTTGATGAATTTCCTAAGGGAAATTTTAAAAAATTTCTAAGGCAAATGTGAAGAAAATGTGTTTTCAAGATAAAATGCCTCAGCGGATGAGTTTTAAGTCAATTGCCTAGGTGAATTTGATTGAATTCTTCGTGGGACTAATCTTCCAAAGTCAGAGATGAACGGAATTGAATATCAGAGCTCTAGTTAGTGAAATGAATTTCTCAAAGATGGTACGCCCTTGAGGAAGATGGGTTGAAAATTTGGCTAAGGCATGAAGAATCATGAAGAAGGCAAAAGTTGGCTAGTAGAGGCGATGAACGCTTGAAAGTTAGAGCGTGAAAATCCTGGTAAGTAGGTTGAATTTGTATTATGAAGTGTTCTAATACTCTTCTCCTCGCTTGTTTTGTAGGAGAAATGTTGAGGCCAACCGGTGATGACTTAGTGTGATGAAGCAAGTGATTCAGGACAACAACTCAACCTCGAAGGAAGAAAGTTGCAAGAAAATGACTAAGTGTTGAGGCTCAAGTGATGAAGAAGAAATGTTTTCAAAACTCAAGATAGAAGTTCGAGCAAAATTGAAGAACACCACCAAGAAAGAAGATCGAGAACAGTGTGAATGCGTCTGCAAATGGGAATCTTCTAGAAGGGTGGTGGCCATTAATGGCTCATTTATTAACCCACTCTCCTTTGTGGCGGTTTTTAGGGCAAATCTTGTTTAGGGCTGAGGTGGCACAATCTGGGCCATCCAGCTGATTGTAATCTGAGCCGTCCGTTGGACTTGGCCAGCTATATAAAGGGGGAGTCCCCCTCATTTGGATCTCATTAGAGTAGAAGGCGGAATAGAGAGACAACTAGGTGATAGCTTAGAAGTAGCTTAGTATAGATTGATAGTGTAGTTGAAGAAGAGGGAAAGTTTTCCCTTTGAAAACTTTGTAAGAAATTGTTGTGAACACTCTCTCAATAAAAGAGTTTTTCATTGATGGTGAATTTCGTCTTTGTTGTGAGTAGCTAGCAAGGTTTCTTTCCTTCAGATTCAAATGGTAGCTCAAAATAGTATAATTTTTATTCCATGCAAATAGATGTTAGTTGTGGAATGTGGTCTTCAATTTGAGCAAACTTCGTCTATCCATACCACTAGTGGGCTCGCTGATGGTGAGTTCGCCTTGCGTGGTCAACTGGAACATCGTGGACTTAACTTCGTTTGTGATTCACACGTTGGTATGCGTCGTTGTGACGGTGTCTTCGCGTTGAATTATGATCTGAACACCTTGAACTACTCCTTTGAAGATTGCACCGGTTCTGTGGAGGCTGTCCGAAGCGAGGCAAAGCAGAGCTTGGTTGAGGCTTGTGAAAATTGATCTCCATGTCCCACGCCTTAGAATAGATTTAGACTCTCTAAACCCTGCACCCCCTTTAAATTCAGTACTTTCTGATTAGAATAGGAAACCCGCGCTTCATAGACAAATCTTTCGAGCGGTTGAATTCCTTTCTCCGCTGCCGAACAATTCCGTAAGTCCCCTTGAAATACCAGCAAATCACATCGAGCCAACTGAGCCTATTCGCACTAAAGGAACCTTGGAGTTGAACGCACGAACTTTCTTGCAATCTTAGCGTGCGGAATACTTTGATCAAGAGAGAATAGGGTAGCTGTTGGCAACTTTATTCTGCGTTGGTGCGGTCACGAAAAACACATCAACAAGTCATTGGGATTCCACGCCTCATTCTCATCGCATGAATCAAGAGGTGGCTCACATCTCTCATCATGAACGACAAATTTGGTATTGGCTCTGTAAGTCCCCTCTGCAAACTTTATGGCTAAGTCCCTATCTGAGAGAAAATGGAATTATTGTGACTTCATTCCCTCTAGGGCATGCTTGATAGTTTGCAAACTTGATACAGAGGTTCCAACTACTACCCCTTTCTTCCTTTCTTCCAATTGAGCTAACCACAGGAGGTACTCGACAAACTTGTGCTTGTTGTCAAAGCGCGTTAAGGTTTGGACAACCTTATACTCGGTGACTTTCAGTTGTTCCTAAGTTCCTATGGCTCACTAAGCTCATGTCTACAATCAGCCTCAACCAATACCTTACCCAATTTGTTGACAAATGTAGGAGACATGCTCCCATAAGATGAAGCTCTGCAATCCTCATGTAGATAAGATGGAACAGCGTGATGATTCAACACACTAGTCTCACAAGAATCCGCCTCCTCATCACAAGACTCACCAATAGCAATCTCTACATTGCCAATATAGAGATTTGTGCCCTTGTCACTTGTAGATGCATGCACTTCACTGTTAGTTGGTCCACAAGGTGTATGCACCACTACCTCTGTCATATCTGTGTCTTGATCCCTCAACTTGCTCCCCCACAACAGTGTCTCATGATCTCCATGATGCAAGTTGTGTGTATACTCGGAAATTTCAGAATCATACCTATCCTCAAACCCATGCAAATCTGAATTTTCCTCGTGCTTGACCACCATAATGGGGTCTCTCCTCAAACCATGAGTACCACTCTCATCTGTAGGTGTTATGGCAGCCCTAGAAGACTGAGTTTCTACTATGGATGAAGATGATTGAGCCAATTTCAATTCCTCACAGAGTTCATCAATTTGAATCTCTGATTCTTGAAGGGCCATTTGAGTGCTCTTCAAAGAATCTTTGGTAATCTCAAGCTCATAGGAAATCTTGTCAACCTCCTCTTTCCCTTTCAATGCATCAAAATAGATCTCACCTAGCTAGAGAAGGTGATCTCCATTGAAGAGCAGTTGTAGGTAATTTGACTTCATTACCCCTAATGCTTCTTTAAATGCTTGTGAATCTAAAAGGGAAAGTTCTCCATCAAGGTCCATATGTGCCCCTGAAAACCTCCAACAAGATTTTTCCATCAACTTAAGGGTGTCATCAAAGTGTTTAATGGCTGCAATAACCCAGTCTTCATTTACCTTCAGCTGTCTTGCCAAATGATTGGACCCCTGAGACTTATCAACTTCATATAAATTTCTGATTTATGATCAACCCATGCAACACTAAATCAGATTCATTTTCAAGGTTAATATTAACACCATCAATGCTATTAATTCCATCCCTCATGCGCAATCGTGTAGATGAAGTTAGGACAACACCATGGTCAGAAGTAGATCCACCCTAAATAGGATCCACATCATAAGTAGGGGCCATCACACCTGGATCCCATGTGCTAAAATGTTGATTGCCCAATTCAGGGAAAATGAGGTCACTATATTCCTCATGATCGACTGCCTCTATGAATAAACCATTATCCCACTCCCTAGTATGGGCATCATGATAGTCACTCCCCTCCATAGGCTTGGTTTGGGGTTCCAACCAAACACCACTTGTATCTTCATCATTGAGATTAAATGTAGAACCATCATCATTAGCTGATTTGAAGGCTCCATCATATTTGCACACCATATACCCATCATTAGGTACTGAACCATGAGGTGTATCATAATGAAAACCGTTTTCATCTCCTACTGGAACATCTTTCTCATGACTGAAAATTGCACTTTCAAATGCAGATTGCTCATTGGATGTGGCTGCAATAGATGACTGACTTTAAGCTTCCTCGTGATCACCTATAGGCTGCAAGTCACAAACAAGAGCTTCTTCTCCCTGCTCTAACCTTCTTCGAGGGTAACTTCTAATTTACTTTACCAAGCCCATTTTTCCAGGTTTCAAGGTTACAACTAAACTCTTGAAATCATTAAAGGAAACCTGTGTTTCAAACCCATCAAGCATGCTTTGGTATTCTTCATAGAGTTGGATAGCTTCCTGTTCATAACTCCTCCTGATCTAATCTTCAATGCTACTGAAACCCATTGTGATACTCTGAACTTTTACTAGATCACCCAACAAGATGGCAAGAACTTGGGCTCTGATACCACTATAATATCCCACCCCAATTTGGAACCAAACTATTGCAATTTTGCTTGATTGTCTTAGTTTGACAATGTGAGGGATTTTGTCAAACTATTGGCATACTATTGGTTTCAATATTTCCCTTTAAAGCACAGTACAATCAATGTTATTTGCACATTTAACGTTAATGAATATTACATTCAAAACAATAGGAAAGAGAATACGATATGTGCATAGACAGAGGTTTCATTCAATTTGAAATAGCATACTATTTCCTGAAATTAATAGTCTGATAATACAAATATTTTTATTACATACATATCTAACCTGGTAATGACTTTTACACAAGCCGTAATGATTTGGAAGTCCCTATTTTCCTTACGTTGGTGGGTAACTGCAACCTTGCTTGTTGTAACAATCTGCAGATGTATACCCTGGCCAAGTATGTGCACACTCTTCCTTTATATTGTTTGCAACATCTATTGCAGACCTGCAACTTCCTTATGAACCCTAATGTAGCTCCTTGAATGAGCAGAAATCCCTAACTATGGCTCCACGTTTTCTTTTGACTATTGGCGTGTTAAGTAGAGAACAATATGACTAGCATGGGAGTGTGGAATCATTGTTGTCTGAGTCCCACGATCCCAACTGCTATGGCGTGACTGTCTTGAAGCTATGCAAATTGTGTCTTTTCACCCAAACTGATCTTGTGCTATGGAAAGGGCGCTATGGCTCAACTTTATGAGATAGCATGACCCACAAAGAGGTATCAAATAACAAGCAATCCCTTTGAATGGCCAAATGAAATGCCCCAAACTCTGAATGGCTATAGTCAATGAGCAAGCAACAAACTTGAGCGTCCATGTCTCCTGGTAATTTTTGTACATGTGAAGTAACTATTGAAATCCTTCACACACCTCTATAATCCCACTACTCTGAAATGATGATCAATATTCTTGCTAATTCCTTATAAATACTTCTAACCCTGAATTCAAAACTTTTCCTGCAATGAATTGAAGCACAAGTACAACCCCTGAATGAAGTTATTAGCTAGCAGCCTTGGGAGATCTTTCACTCCTGTAGCATGTTGTTCCTCATGAGGATTTTCATCGTCAATGAAGCCAAGGTTTTTAGACCTTCCAGCCCAAGTTGCAAAACCCTTATTAGATTTCTTATCAACATCAATGTGCAAATAAGCTCACAAAAGGGCTTTTATATTTCCCTCCAATTCCATGCCCAAGTTGGCAATTTAAAGTTATTTTATTTATTTTATTTCCCACCTTATATTTCCCTTAAGTTAGCATCCAACTTTATACTATAAAATAATCTTGTAAAACTCCTTATAATGCCTTTTTATCATAATTCATTAAAATATATTAGTAATGCAATAAGTTAAATATTTAATTTAACTTTATTATTAACATATTTAAATTTAATACCCATTACCATGATAAATGCAAGGACACTTCACGGTGAGAATCTGCCAACTTTCCTGATATGGAAATACTGCCAACTGACCAAGACGCTGATCCCCTGTGACTCACTAAAAATAGTATGGACAAAGTGTCCAAATCAAACTCTGGCAGGTACACAACAATAACCCTGGGAACACTAAGCTGGGAAAACACCAATTGAGCACAAATGGTTGATTGTCCAGTCACAAATGCCCTCAAAGGCCCCCTAACCAACCTGTTAGTTCACGAGGAACGAAGTGATGGACTAACCTCAACAACTAATGACTGCCTAGGAAAAGGGGACATTACATTCTTGATTTGGGGGGACGGCTAGGGAATGTCCCCAAATGTCTCCCCATCCCCGAAACGCCTCAAGGGATGGGGACGTGGGTTTGAGGGGTGGGGATGCATATTTGTGTAACATAGGAATCCTTCCTTAGTCTAGTTCTTGCATGAAAGATCTTCTTCCTGCCTTCAAACATATACTTTTAGGCAATGGAAGATCCTTATCTCTGTTAATCAGAATTCTCACAAACACCTTTTGAGTTTGTTTTAAAGTAATTTAATCAGTCTGCATTACTTTCCCTAGACCACCTGCTATATCCTTTAAAATTTTCTCACTCCAGAATTCTAATTGAATCCCATTAAAACACACCCATATATTTTCATATGAAGAGAAAAAGGAGCACTAGAGAAACATACCTTTTGGGGATAAACATGGATTTCCCATTCCTTATATAACCACATGGGTTTTTTCAAGATCTCTCTTTGAAGCTTTTGGGAAGGAAGAAGAAGCATAAATTGTCCTTTGTGCATTGCCAAATTCTTTTCCTTTATCTTTTATTCCAGCCTTACCCAATCCAGAACTTCTTCCTTTGCAAGCCATTTATCTTTACATAATCCATTCACTACCCTCAACAAGAATATCTCTGCATTTTTGTCCACTTTCATGGTGTCCAATGTTACTTCCATTTTGTCCACTACCACTTCTGGCAATCTGCTATCCACACCAGCCATTTTTGGTAGAAGGTCATCTCATCCAGCCATAAGCTGCTTCTAAAATGGTTCATCAGTATACAGCCCTTGAGCCTTTTCCTTTCCTTTAGTAGAGGATTTTCCTATTTCAAACGATGCAATCCCCTCAAAATATGAGACTATTGGGCTCAACCAAGGTTTGCCAGTGGCTCTGCGCTCTTTGCCACTGGTATGCCAGTGGATTGGCGTGCAACATATGCCTTGATGGTTCCTTGTAATGTCCCCTTATTAGAGACATAAAATGCACAAGTTAAGATAAGGGATTTTTTATTTACCAATCAATTAACTTGTAAATGAAACTTGCCTTTAGGACCTACATAACAAACAAATACCACACAAAATCCTTGATCATAGTTAGATTAGGTATTTCAGGTTGTACAGCAAGGCAGATGCATTACTATCTAGTGCATAAAACACATCATAATCTGATATGACTTATTACTCTTGATCGGAATAGATCTTCGCCTTTTTCCTCTTTCCTAACCTCATCAACGGATGGAAGAATTATTGTGCCCAGGGCGCATGAACGGTCTTCAATTGGACTCCCTCAAGGTTTCCTACCCGTCTTGGGACCATCCATCAATTGACTGAATGACCAGCCTTTCCCTCCACAAACTTCCTATTCTCAGTGGGTATTAGCGAAAAGGATTTTGGCCCGAATTCTATTCTTATAGTAAAAGTCATAATAGCTTAATAAGGCACAATAATTGCTATAAGCAACGTTATTGTGACGTTGATAAATATTATCCATTAATCTTCAGATGTGGAATTAGTTATTCATTTAAGCTGAATAGGTGAAACCCAATATATTGACATATGTATTTATTAATTTAATATGCATATACTTATCATATTGTACTTGGTCGAATTCACAATTCAACATAGATTTGAGTGTTAGAAGCATTCACTAAATATTGCATAAGATATGGGGTTAGTTATTCTACAGTAACCCACTGCCATAGTAATCTATATTGATTCTATAATCTTTCAATGAATAACCAATGGGTGAGGATACTTACCTCTTGATCGGCGCATTGTACTGCTTCTCTAACCGTGTTCTCTGTACCTCGATGTCTCCTGTCTTCCATGTATGATAATTGGCTCTCAAAAGAGCTTTTAGATCTTCAGAAATATCTGAATACAAATTTGATAAGTCCATCATTCGATTATTTTCTTCACAACTTCTAAAAAATGATCTTTATAGCTTTTCCAAGGATTCGATTCCCTAGGGACACTTATTTTCATTTAAGGACACATCTCTCCAATAAATCGCAACCTTTCTCTAATCACACCCTTTAGTCTTATGTTATTGTTGTACTTTGAATATGCTAATCTTTAATATATGATTGCACCTTTAATCGCACCTAAGAACAATTACTATCATTATGTTATTGTTGATTGTTGCCTTAACTTTGCTTGCTTAATCGCTGCCCCATATTATTGAGAATCGGCCATAATCTCTATATGTAATTTGCCAGAGTGCCACATGATATTATCATCGGTGCTACTAAAGCCATGATATCACAAAGCCTTCACATGATTCGATTTCCTTGTAGATATGGACCTTGGAGTATAATGCGAGTATATTTTATCGTTTTGTTTATCGGCAACAGGTTACTATTGCAAAGCCCCGAAAGATATAAACCCCAATGTAATGATCTTCAAACTGCTCCAATAATACTTCATATATTCGATTATTATATACTCCGCATATGCTAGCTCTTGCCCGCGCTAGCTTCCAAAAGAGACACAATAATTTCAACTATACTTAGCCATTTGAATAATATGTAACTCAATCGATTTGTTACTTTATCAAAGTGCCATTCTCAGTAAATAATGAACAGCGGTGGGGTAATTACTCTCAAAGGTTCGATAATCATTTGTTTACTGTAATGAACTAGCCGCACATCATATATTGAAACGCATCCCCTGAAGATGGCAATCACACTCATGATAGGCTATAAAGGTTTGACTATCCACGTCATCATTAGACAAGGTGGTGGCAATGTCTTAGACGGCTCCACGTAATCATCAATCAGAGCATCGATGGCTCATTCAATTAATTGCGATGCCCATGGATACAGGTCAGCCAAACACAATATAATTGCACCGGTGAGACTTTGACTTCTTACGTCAAATCCAGGCTTTAGTAATGGCATGATAATTCTTGTGCCATGATGTTAAATCTCCTATATACACAATCATGACCATTTGGATATATTGATCTCTTTTAAAGAAAACGGGACATTACATTCTCTCTCCTTACCTGATAATATAATTACTATAATTATAATAATGTCTTTGACAATTATAATTATATCGAATGGCTAATATTCTTAATATGTATTTTATTATCTTTAGTGCCCCGACTTAGGGGAAATGACAATCCTGCCCTGAATGATGGCCTTAGTTTTCAAAGTTTTTTCAAAATCTGCTAGGGAGATTTTTCCCTCTCATTTTTTCATTTTCAATATACTGTCATTCTAATATTAACAAAATCAAGTTCATGAAATAGAAGCCACCAATGCAGTTTTATTCATCACAGGAATCTTTTCTTGTCTAAATTTTATAGCAGTAAACTCAATTCAGTTAGCATTCTCCAATTATCACCTGTCTGCAGATCTACCCATGCCAATATTTGTTTTTAAACAAAATAAGGGAACAATAACTACTTTCTGACTTGACTTGATAGAAACACTATTTTTCCTGCTGAGAGAAATTATCTAAAGCTCTTCCTGACCATGAGCCCACATGTTCAGCAGCAAAGGAAAAAAAGTACACATTCAAACTATATAATCTCTTAACTAATTTACTTTGGAACTTTGCCTTATTTGGCCAAAATTAAAAGTAGCAGCAGCAAATCTTCCTCTTGCGAGGGATTAGAAGATCAAGTAACCATATCGATTACTTACTTTACTAAAACCCATGAAGAAAAGAAAGTTGTATATTCTAAGATATGATCTCTAAAAGCATCCACCTCTAAATAGGGAAAAAGGTGGAAAGCCTTTTTAGTGAACACACTATAAAGACTCTGCATATAAGATATCAGGAAGGACATTGGATTAGATAACAAAGGATAAGGATAGTATGTCAGGTGCTATAAGTAGGTGAACGAGGTAAAAGGATGTTTAAAGTTTAAACCTTTGGCTATAGTGGCTATAGGTAAGGCAATAAAGTGAATAATAATGTGCAACAAATAACGAAGTAACATCTGCAATGAGAAATCATACCTGCATAAATGAAAGAGGTAGGATAGATATATACTTATCTAGATCCACTTGTAGGTGTGTTAACTTGCCCTTGGATTAAGCATTTGTGAAGAGGTCATTTTAGCTGATGTTGAGGCAAATAGAAGAAACCTTAGTAGACCATAGTAGGGGCACGCAAGAGTTTGGCATACATCAAAAGTGGATGTCCCATCCATGAATCTTCAATGGTCCTTGTGTGTGAGTCATCTTCTGGTGAAGTACTTTTTTTTATAGTCCCCTTAGAATCCTCTAAGGGAAGATAAGAAGATTCAAGAATGAGTACAGCAGATCATGAACTTCCTTTGGAAATGGCATTAGGCACCCTATAAATAATGGTATGAAGTCTAAATACTGATTTCAGAGGGAAAATAATAACATTGTACATCATCGTCCATGGATATTATTAATTAATGTTGGCCAAACCAATTTAGGCTTAGAAAGGAAATTAGAAAGGCTGAAGGAGGCCAATAAGGATTTCTAAGTAGGGTAAACCTGTCAGGTTGTAAGAGGACAAAAGTTGGGCATGAAGAAGAAGGAGGCTATAGCAATAACAATAACCTACAGAAAACCTCTTGACAAGCACTCAAGCTGGCCTACCTTAATCCTGAACTTGGGAGGTGAATGTGCCTACTGCCTACAAGTCTTAATGAAATGAAATGTTAGTAAGGTCATTTTTCAGGTGTATATCTTCAATTCTTGCTTTAAACAGTAATTATCCTCTTTCAAACTGTTTATCAACCATATACTGAGCTGGTAATGGAGCATAGAATCCTTGTGTCTCATCATTTTCCCTTCTCTAATGTATCCTGAAGATTGCTAGCTACCTTTTCAGTGATGATAATACATTCTGTACCCTGTCCCTCCACATTTCATACCTGTTGAGATCTGTGCTATAGGCAATATTGGTAGAATCACAAAATTTGGAGAGTGAGTGTTAACTATCACAAGTGCACTTCTCTGGGAATAGACAACCTAACCAGAAAGATGTGTCCGATTGCTCTCTATCACCCTTTTTGTACAATTATTCATTGGAAACAAGTAGTCTTCTCTCTTTTCGTTGAAACAATTAGGGAAAATGCTCCAATGCATGAGCTCACACACAAGATAGGTTGATGTTGGTGAATGAGTCCTCAACTCAGACTTTCATAATGATATTTATTAATATTCCATCTAGATCAGTACAGCCAAGCTCCACATAGCAAAGAAAAAACACATATAGAGTTAGACATGATTTGAGGCTCTTGAGTATCCCAAATATTCAACAATTGCAATAATACCACTAGGAGTAGAAATGATACAATATGATGCATTTATAAATGTCTCTGTGTGTGTGTGTTTAACCCTAATTGGTTATAGGCTAGTTGAGGGTTTCACCTAAAAATAGTAATCATGGAGAAACCACTTGTTGGTTGCTAAAGGTGTTCACATATGAAGGAATCAAACTAACACCCCATAATAGTGGGACATGCCAACTGATTTTTTGTGACTTTTCTCTCAACTCTTTTGGACTTATGAAACCTAGTCTGTAACATTTTTTTAGTAGTTTAGCTTCTAGGATTATACCGTGCTTTCCTTGTTAAAGGTAGGAATATTTTGCATGTACACTTTTCATTTTACATGTACCTACCATATACTAATTACAATATCTTCTTGGTTCATCGGGTTCCAACAAAATAGTGTATTGTGGTATCATGGTGCTGTGAATTGTGATATTTTGCTCAAAATATTTGAGCGGATTGATGATATTGTCAATGTATTCTGTTTTAAGTTACCGTGTTAGAGATTTCACAGTGATAATGGCACAAAGTTTTATCTTTGACTTTTACATGAAAATCAGTATCATGTACATTAAATTCCCTGCTCTCTCAGTCAAATCCCTTTTAGTTTTGACTGTCAGGACATTCCTCTTATGTGGATTTTTATATTCAACTATGGAATAAAAGAACTACTTATTATTACTGGCAATTGAGGCATTTTTCTGAAGGAAATTTTTGACTAATCTGATTTACATGCGCAGTATTCTAAATTTGCAGATGAGGTTCACAAAGGAAGGGGAAGGGTACCTGTTGCTGACTACAAATTAGCAACATATTTGAATGAAGATGACGTACAGCTACCTTTAAGAGGGGAGAACAATAGTCGTGCTTGTTACTCCTTTTGCATGTGTCCAGGTGGCCAGGTATGAAACCACAAGCTTCAGCATGCGTCAGTCATCCATTAACAAGTCCGTGGAACTCATTTTCAATAGCAAAAGGATTAAAACATCTGACAGTCCTTAATGGTTTCATGCTAGTTAACATGCAGGTGGTTCTCACCAGTACAAATCCATCAGAGCTTTGTATAAATGGCATGTCTTTCTCAAATCGCTCATCCAGATGGGCAAATGCAGCAATAGTTGTCACTGTTTCGTCAAAGGACTTCAGTGCTTTCCAAAGTCACGGGCATCTTGCTGGAGTTGCCTTTCAGGTGATTGCATAGTTCTGGGTTTTAATTGATTATCGTAACATGAAGTTTAATGTCATTTTCTCCAACTCAGAGTACCATTTTGCTATCTTAAAATCATTTTCAGCATGCACGTTTTCATGGGCAATCCTAACACTAAATATTTTCTTAAGCAAGCTGATATTTGATGTCTTAAGGAAGATGCTTGACAAACATTAACGTTGCCTTCATTGAATTCTTATTTCCTATTTAGACATTGTGTTTCTTTCTTGATATACCCTTGTGTGTTCCTTTCCATTCCAAGCAAGTGGTTTTTTTTATGAGGGCATATAAATATAGACATTAAGATGGGTCTGTGGTGTAAAATTTGTAACTTGACAGTCAAAAGTACGTTGCCAATTTTGGATTAGAAGATCAACAACACATCACAACATTTAGGATTGATTAAGTGCTCAGTGCATAATAATACAAATCTAAATTGCCTAAATGGGGAACGCCAAATGTTTTGGAAAAATAAATATTTCTCAAAGTTTATAGAAAATAAGCAAATAACAACCACTGTTTGTCTGAGATTTGGGGATGTGGTTATGCAGGGATGTGGGAATTAAATTGGGGACATAATTTTTTCTTCTGGATTTTGGGGACAATGGAGAGATGGCTACTAAAATTAATTTTCTATGTTTTTAAAATATAAATAAATTAAAAATACCAAAAATAACATAGACAAACTAAAAGAAGCTGAAATTAATAAATGTGAATGTTTGAATATATCTACTAAAAGTATAAACATTAGCCTATACAATCTTAGTCTGAAACTGTAATGTCCCCTTTTCCTAGGCAGTGGTCAGACGCAGTGGTTAGTCTACCAACTAGCCCCTGCAAGCTAATAGGGTGTTGAGGGGACCCCTTCGAGGGTGATCTTTGGTTCTTCAGCAAGCCTTTCGGTGTTTATTTCGGTACTCTTCAGCTCAGTGTCCCAGTTTATTTGCGGTGTGCCTTCCATAGGCCATTTTGGACACTTTGACGCACACTTAATATTTTTAGTAAGTCACTTGGATGTGTTGCTCATACTTACTATTTATAGTAAGTCATGGGTATGGTTAGTTGGTGGAGTTACTACTTTTGGCATAATGGCGTAATTATATCCTAGAGTTATTTTGGTTGATATTGGTTCTATTCATTTAATATTAATAACGTCAAATAATAAAGTTAAATTATTTAATTTAACTTTATACGTTATTAAAATATATTAAAAGGGGACTTTATATTTAAAAGGATATAAGTGATTTTAACATGCACTTTATAATATAAAGTTAAGTGCCATTTTAAAAGGGAGATATAAGTGACTTTTTGGATGTTATTTTATTCAGTTGTGCATCAAAATTAAAAGAATGAAAGGTGGGAAATGAAAGTAAATTAAATGAAATGAAATTCAAATGCAAATTGAGCATGGAAATATAAAAGGGAAATGAAAGCTCATTTTGCACATTCATTGATTCATTATTTGAAGAAGATTATTTTGATAAGGGTTTTGTTGAAGACTGGAGAGTCTGAAAATCTCAAGTTTTTTGAGGACAAAACCCCTCAGGAAGAATGACTCAATACAGGAGTGAAAGATCTCTCAAGCCAGCTTGCAGACTGTTGGCGTTTCAATTCGCACCTCTAGAGTGCGTATTGGAAATGGACAGCTATGCACAGTATTAACTGCTCTTCAAATTAGGAGGGGGAGCTCCATCTTTTGTTGATTTGCATAAAAAGTAAAGTAATTTAAATTCCTATCTTTTTTACTCAGCTGGTAGAGGCACAAGGTTATAAAACCAAATACATTTCGGCTAAGTTTTTCTCTAGTTTCTGCAAATCTTAACTACAACTAAGCTAAAGCTATAACTATCCTATTTCCTCAAGTAAAATTAGAGCGAGAGGATTTAGGAGCAATGGGAATGGTTGGATCACCTAGACAAACTGTTTCTTAGAATGCATCCAAAGGCTCATTCCTCATTCAGACTTACGCTGAAATAAAGTTTATGCAAATAAACACTCAAATGGTAAGCTAAGTCGCGGGATTTCCAAGGAGGCATAGCGCTTTGTCCGAGGTGTAGGCTGAAAAGAAGATTACTAGAAACAACATTAAACGATAATCGTCATCTCTAAATTCCCAAGGAGGTGTAACACTCTATCCAATGTGTAGATTGAAAGAAAGATTATTGAAACAACAAACATGAAAGACTTTGAGAATTTTGGATCAAAGGCATGTGGCCCTCCTGATTTATTATCTCAACTTCAATCAAAGATTACACTAGCACATCTGGGACAGCAGATTGTATGATGAAACAAACATACAAAAGATGATCAAACCAGCTTTATAACATGACATTTAAACAATAAACTGAACAAGGATTTGCATGATGAAACAAAAATACAATCTTGTTCTTACACAATGTGAACCAATACTGAATAGCAATATTGCAGGAAAAAATGGCTCAGCAATTTCTTATCACAAGCAAAAGTTAAAATACAATGAGCAAGGTTGCTCTTATTTATAGAATCTCGAATGAGTAAGGAACCCTAAAATCTTCTTGAGTTAACATTTAGTCTTGCCAACATACAAGATTTAATCCTATGCCTAAATGCATGTAACTTTACAGTTAACTGGAAAACTACCTCAATTAACTGATTCTAAATTAAACTAGAACTCCATAAGCACATAGGTATCTCCAAAATAGACATGCACAAAAGGTGGGACAGCGAGTTAACTTGGAAAGAGGCATCAAGTTAACTGTTGTGTCTAATGTCTATCTTGAAAAGGTGGGATGTCTTGACTTAGTAGTTCACTGGCTGTGATCACGAGCAATTAACTCCTCCAATAAGTTGTTAACTGCCTCACCATTCGGAGCACTGATACTCCTCTGAAGTACTCGATGTCTTCGCAGCATCTCTTCACCATCTGTGATCTGACTTTGCAGTTCTCTTCCACTCTTGACCGCTTCATCGAATTGTGTTGACATGATTGCAAGTTGACTTAACTTACAGCCAATTGCATCACTGTTAAAAATGCCATGAATGAGTTTCTAAAACTCCAACTGCATGTCGGTGAGCTCAATGTATTCACCATCCTCATGCTAATACTGGCAAGGGACTTGCGACACAAAAGTTCTCACGAACATGAGCGCACTTGTCACCTTTTCTCTACTCTTGGTCATGTTGACGGGTGTTTTATGACCGCACCAACACAAAATAAAGTTCCCAACGGTCACTCTATCCTCTCTTGATCAAAATCTCCTACATGCTAAGATTGCGAGAAAGATCATGCATTCAACTCCAAGGTTCCTTTATGCAGTGGACGTAGAATCAGTTGGCTTGATGTGATTTGTTGGTATTTCAAAGGGACTTACACAATTGTTCACTCCAAGAGAAAGGGGTTTCCGAAGATTTAGAAGATTTATCAGTGAAGTTCAAGTTCCTAAACTAACTTGGAAAAAAATACTGAATTGAATGGCTACAGGGATTAAAAATGCTATGATCTACTCTAAACGTGGAATGTGGAGATTAAATTTCACAAACTTCAACCAAGCTCTGCTTCGCCTCACCTTGGACAGCTTGCACAGAACCAGTGCAATCTTCAAAGGAGTAACCAGAGGTATTCAGATCACAACTTAACATGAAGATACCATCACGACGACACATACCAACATATAAATCATAGTCGAAGTTAAGTCCAAACTGTTCCAGTTGACCATGCAAGGCGAACTCACCATCAATGAGCTCGCTAGTGGTATGGATTAACGAGGCTTGCTTAATTCAACCGCCACAATCCACAACTATCTACGTGCATGAATTGGAAGGACAAAGATTCTAAGTGAATTGGAAGGATGAAGAAATCTTGCTAGCTACCCACAATAAAAGATGAAACCACAAGCAATGATAACTCTTTTTACTATAGGAGTGTTCACAACAACTTCTTACAAAGCATTCAATTCAAAAACTTTCCTTCCTCTTCAATCTAAGCTATGCTATCAATCTATGCTATCTGTCTCTCTATGCTCTATCTCCTAGCTGTCTCTCTATCTTCTAATCCATGATACAAATGAGGGGGGATGCCCCTTTTATAGATGGCCAAATCCAATGGATGGCTCAGATTCAATTACAATGAAGGGCTCAGATTGAGCCACATAAGCCCTAGTCAAGATTCTGCCCTAAAAACTGCCAGAAAGTGGAGTGGGGTAATAAATGAGCATAGAATTTCCACTCTCTCCCTTTGACCACTATGAGCATTTAATGCTCACCATCTTCTAGAAGATTCTTGTCCAGAAACGCGTTCCCATTGTTCTTTTCTCTAACTGCAAACTGGATGAATCTGGCCAACATAGCTTCTACTTCTTGAACTGATATGGCAGGCATGTTCTCAATCTAAAACTCCAAGATGGCGACCTCTTTCTTCTGTTTGATGATGATTTTCCTCCTTGCTGCCACTGCATCTTGGGTTGTGCGAAATATGCTGGAGAACATTTTCTGGGTCATTGCCGGAGAAGGACTTAACACTTAAGAAGAATTCCTCTGCTTTGTTTTTCAATCCACCCTACTGTCACTCTTTATATGCAGAAAATATATGCAGATTGGCACAAGATTAAGAGGGTTTTTGAGGTAGGAGACATGGCTTACCTCAGGTTGCAGCCCTATTGACAGTCCACCCTTAAAGGGAATGGAGCAGAAAAGTTGAAACCTCAATTTTATGGTCCCTAAAAGATCCTAAGAACGTTGGGTGAGGTCGCTTATGAGTTGGAGCTCCCTAAGAACTCCAGGATTCACAACATTTTTCATGTCTCATGCCTAAAGAGGGCACTCAGACAACAGATTGTACCTTTAGTAGAGTTGTCTTCTCTTGATGATGAGGGCAAACTAATTTTGGAACCCGAAACAGTGTTGGACACGAGGGAGAAAAGGATGTGAAATAAGGTCATTCCTGAGTATTGGTGGAATGGAAGAATCTCCCTACCGAGGATGCGACATGGGAAGATGTGGAAATCTTTGAGCACCCCAACTTGAGCTTGCTTGAGTACAAGCAACATTTTGGCGGAGGGGACTATCATGTCCCATATGATTTCGATTAATTGTTGAGGGAGATTTTCAAAAAAAGTGTTTTTAAATACTAATAAAATAATAACTAATAATAAAATTAAATTATTAATAAATATATTTAATTTTAATCCTGGTCGACTCCTCTTGAGTTGGCGCCCAAATTTATATTTGAATTTCATTATTGTGAGCTAACCTATTGGGAGGCTGTAGTATTTATACGGGATGCATTGTTGATCTTCATCATCACAAATTAAGACTCTGAGCCTGACCATGTAGCTAGTCATGAACTGGTAGGACGTCCCTCCTGCCTGTGCTAGTGTCTTGATTCCCTTTCTTGCCATTTAGTTTTGATCTCTGTCATTCCTAATTGCAAGTGGTGACAAGCTTGAGCTAGGGGGTGCACGAAGTAAGCGATCCAATGTGGTCAAGCCATTGGCTCTGGCCACCCCCACATTACGACAACTCCAACAGTAACTACCAGCGTCATACCCATCCCATCATGGCTCCAAAGAAAGCTCAGGCTTGGGTGGCTTGTGCGTTTGTCATCCTTTAGCGCTAGCAAGTGTCACCCATAGCGATCTAAGAACATTGGATGAGAGGCGTTGCCTTCCATACCCAGGCACCGAATCAGAGTCAAAGGAGCGATGTATTCAGTGAATCATTCATCTCAGCAAATCAGGTCTTCACTCCTCCAAATCAGAGCATCCAGTCACGGGAAAATCGCTTGAACCGAATACTCTTGGTGGTGTATATTCCTCTATTGTTCCTAGTGATCAATTGATCTGAAATAATGAATTTTTGATATCTATTTCATTGCCAGCCATGGAATATATTTTTGTCGCTCTGTTGTGTATATGTGAATTTCAAGGCTGGTGATATATTCTATAGTGTTTGAACTGCATTGTTACATTTCCAGTTTTGTGTGATGAGCCCTGCTGGCTCTCAACTCAAAACCCCAATTTTTTCTTAAATCTTTAAGTGTTATTTAGTTTTTTAAAGAAAGTTTGATAGACAGAAGAGAAGGGGCGCAACATATTTAAGCTTGTAAACTGAAATACAAAGCAATTTCTCACAGAATGGAAATGCAGAAGTTGTTATTATACTGAAACAATGAGATCATGAATAACAGACATACTAGAAAGTCTCCAGTTATTTTATTTAAAACAGTAGCCAGCTCGCTAGCCAAAAATGCTGAGAAACTGACAAATAAGGACGCCAAGCCTCCAGATCTGAGTTCTCCTGCCTCGAAACTGGATACAATACTCTGAAAATGCTAGACGCCAATGATGGAAGACCAAAAGCAAACAAAAGGGAGGCGTTTCAGCCTAACCCTTCACACGCCTCTCTAAAGGCACAAATCCCAAGGTAGGCCATACGGCCAAGGAAAGAATAGAAAGAATCTCTGCTAGAAGCCTCTGACTCTGAAGAGGATGCGCCACCAGGAAGAAACCCTCATTTATTGCACACAACAAGAAATCTCAATATATATAATCTCTGTCTGAATCTGTAGAACCTCTGAATGAAGCTCTCAACATGCATTGATTCGATTGATCTTCCACAATCTCAAGAGTGCTCACACTGAAGAGGTATCGTTCTTCAATGGCAGTTTGTTCAAACCCTGATCACAGGAGAATGCACAGGAAATAGCACAAGGCAAAGTCAAAATATCAAAAGGTGAGTTTCTCATTGCCAAAGATTGCTTTATACCCAAATGGCACGCATTTCCAAGAAGATACGCCCTTTTGCAATCATTTAAATCTTTTAATATTTTATTAAGTCCTTTTCAATAGTCAAGACTTAATAATTGAGCGCCCTTTAATATTTTAAGTCATTAAAATATTAAATCACCTTTTAGAATATTTTAAGTGATATAAAAATGTATTAAAGTCGATGTGACTTTAATAAAAGGCATTAAGTTAAATAATTAACTCAATCACTTAAAAATTCATAACTCGCTCAAAACTCCACATAATCCTGTGCCGTCAGAAGCTGTGGACTCCTGAAATGCCAACGCCTGCTGTGAACCAGTCACTGGGCTCTGAAAACCAGAACGATCAAACTCTCCAGAAAGTACCACTGACCCTCTAACCAATCTGGCTAGCCCACAAGGGTCCAATAAAGGGCTAACACACTGTTCCCGAGAACTGTCTAGCGAGGGGACATCACAGTCCGCCCTCCCCGAATTTGCTTGTCCACAAGCAAACTCAAAGCCGGATGTTGAAGAATACTGTCACTCTCCCAAGTAGCATCCTCTGCCGGTAGATCCCTCCACTTAACCAAGTATTCCCTGATAACCCGCCTCCGAAGATGACGCTCTCTGGAGTCCAAAATGGCCTCAGGTATCAAAACCAATTTCCCCTCATCATCCAGGGGTGGCAAATCAATAGAAGGAATTACGTGTTGTCCCAACGCCTTTTTGAGGCGCGACACATGGAACACGTTGTGAACCCTACTGTCCACCGGAAGATCTAACTCATAAGCCACTTCACCGACACGTCTGACAACTCTGAAAGGTCCATAGTATCGTGGCTTAAGTTTCTCGGAGCCCTTCTTACGAAGGGTGGATTGCCTATAAGGCTGAAGCATCAGGTACACCAAATCATCGATCTCGAAAGACTGCTCTACTCGTTTCTGATCAGCATATTGCTTCTGCTGATTTTGGGCTTTCTGTATATTCTCTCTAAGTGCCCTCATAATATCCTGGTTCTCCTGTAATAAATCACCAGCACTGGGAACTCTACTGTCACTCAGCAATAAGTCTAGAAAGCTCGGAGCATCATATCCATATAATGCTCGGTAAGGTGTCATCTGGATGCTCATGTGATGGGTGGTATTGTAGCAATACTCACAAAGGTATAACCACCTCACCCATGCCTTCTGCTGCCCTGAACTATAATTTCGCAAGTACCCTTCCACCCATTTGTTGACGATCTCAGTCTGCCCATCTGTCTGGGGGTGGTAGCTGGTACTCGGGGTGAGCTCTGTCCCGCAAAGTTTGAATAACTCCTGCCAGAAGTTACTCATAAACCTGCTGTCCCTGTCACTGACTATACTTCGAGGCAAACCGTGCAGCCTGAATACCTCTCGGAAGAACAAATCTGCCACCTGGGTAGCCGTGTGTGTAGTAGTGATTGCGAAGAAGTGTGCATATTTCGTCAATCGATCTACCACCACGAAAATACTGTCCTTCCCTTGAGCTTTTGGCAAGCCCGTGACGAAGTCCATGGACAAACAATCCCACTTCCTCTCTGGAATAGGAAGCGGCTGGAGTAAACCTGCAGGGTATGTATGCTCTTGCTTGTTCTGCTGACAAACAAGACATTCCCTGACATACTGGAGAACATAAGACTTGAGACCCTTCCAAGAGAATCTCTCCCGTACCTGCCTATAGGTCTTAAAGTAACCGGGATGTCCTGCCATGGGTGAATCATGGAATGACCTCAATACTCTGTCCCTCATCTCAGAACCTGGGACCAATAAAATCCTCCCTTTGTAGATGATAAGGTCATCTACAAGTGAATACCTGTCATCCTGTACTGATCCATCTACTATGCTAGAAGCCCATGGGTCCTTAGCATACTCTGCTACTATCAGATGTCTCCAGTCCTCTGAAACCAGTGTAATAGAGCTCAAGTGAGGACGGCGAGATAAAGCATCAGCAACCACATTCTGAGTGCCCTTGACATAGGAGATGTCAAAATCGTAGGACTGAAGCTTGCTGACCCATTTTTGTTGCCTTTCATTAAGATCTCGCTGCCCAAGAAAATGCTTCAAACTATTATGATCGGTTTTAACAGTGAATTTACTACCAATCAAGTACTGCCTGAATTTGGCCATGGCATGCATGATGGCCAACATTTCCTTATCATAGATACTGTAGCCCCGTTCAGGACCTCTTAGCTTCCTGCTCTCGAAAGCTATAGGGTGTCGATCCTGCATGATAACTGCACCAATACCCTCACCACTGGCATCGCAATGTAACTCAAAGGGTTTAGTGAAGTCCGGTAGAGCCAAAACTGGACACGTAGTCATAAGAAGTTTGAACTTCTCAAAGCACGCTTGTGCTAGTGGTGTCCACACAAAAGCACCCTTCTTAGTCAAATCGGTTAGTGGCGCAGCATGCCGTGAGAATCCACTAACAAACCGACGATAGAAGGCACACAATCCTACAAAACCCCTGAGCTGTGTCAAAGTCTCAGGTGTAGGCCAATCGATGATGGCTCAAACTTTCTCTGGATCCATGCTGACTCCTGCACCGTTGATGATGTGTCCCAGATATAAAAGCTCTGCCATGCCTAAAGCACACTTGGACTCCTTGGCGTACAAGGACTCCCTGTCAAGTATACTCAGTACCTCATCCAAGTGAACCATGTGTTCCTCCCATGATTTGCTATAAACCAGGATGTCGTCGAAGAACACCAATACAAATTTCCTCAAGTGAGGATGGAAAACCCTGTTGATTGTAGACTGAAACGTGGCTGGAGCATTGTTTAAACCAAATGGCATAACCAAGAAATCAAAGTGTCCACAGTGACATCTGAACGCAGTTTTCTCTATGTCCTCCTCTCGGACTCTAATCTGATGATACCCTGTCCTCAAATCAATCTTTGAGAAGTAGCAAGCTCCATGAAGCTCGTCTATCAACTCATCTATCCGTGGAATAGGATACATGTTCTTTATTGTCTTCCTGTTGAGCATTCTGTAGTCAATACACATTCTGAGTGTACCATCCTTTTTCTTCACCAAAACAACTGATGAAGCAAAGGGTGACTTACTCGGCCTAATGTGCCCCATAGCTAACAACTCCTTAATAGTTTTCTCAATCTCATCTTTCAAACGCTTGGGGTGCCGGTAAGGAGTAATCATGATCGGTTTCGTGCCCTCATCCAGCTCTATAATATGCTCAATACCTCTATCAGGAGGTTTGCCTGGTGGAATTGCACTGAAAACCTTCGCATGTTTGATTCGAAGCTCCTGCACATCTGGATGGTAAGAAGAAGCTTGCTGCTCCAACTGTGAAGGCATTAGCTTGCACTCAGCAGCCCACTCTACCATATCGTGACGAATCAAACGCTCCATTCTTTGAAGTGAAATCTCTCTAAGGTTGCTGTCCTTGATGGCTTTAAGAATATGATTTGTGCCATCTATGGTGAATTTCATCTCCATGTCACGCAAATTAAGCGTGAACTCTCCTATTGCATGAAGCCACTTCATGCCAAGAACTATATCCGTTCCTCCCATATTCACAACATAAAAATCTGCCTTAAACTCAAAATTGTTGAGCTTCAAAGGCAAGTCAGGTATCATCCTCTCGCAGTTGAGAGTGTATCCATCTGCAACCTTCACACGTATGCCTTCAAACTGCTGAGTTTGAATTCCACGTTTCTCCACTAACCGTGAATCAATGAAGTTGTGGGTTGCACCTGTATCTAGAAAAGATATGACCCTTTGACCAGCTAGGATCCCACGGAGTCTGAAAGAACCCTCTTTCTGCATGCTGGACATATGAGCCTCCTTTAATTATGTTTCTACTACAATTTTTGCCTCATTATCTGACTCTTCTCCATCTGTATCATAGATTGGAGCTTGCTGATCAGAAAAATCAGTGAACACTTCTCCCTCATAAAACCACTCCATGTGCTTGTTTTGCCCTTTAGGTTTGAGGGGGCAGTCATGATTAAAGTCATACGGACCCTTGCAATAAAAACAAAGTTTTCTTCTTCGTAAATCATTCATTGTTTCTCGATCTAAAGGGGCTGCAAATTTCTTCTTTTGATCTGCATTATCAGCCTTCTTTGGATCTGATTTATTCTCCGTGTATGAGGTAGTAGGTTTCGAGCCAAATGGCTTACGAGGTGTAGATAGCTCCATGCTGCGAGCTTTCCCCATGGCCTCCTGTAAAGTAGGTGGATCAAATGCTTATATCCAACCTTTCATGGGCTCAAAAAGACCCTCAATGAACAATATGATCAGCCTTCTCTCTAAGATTCCTGTCACCATCACAGATAGTCTTTGGAACTCTCCAATGTACGATTCCAAGCTACCTAACTGTTTCAGTTGTGCCAAATCTCTGAAGAATAGCTCAGGATCACGTCTATCAAATCTCTCAACCAGTTTATCAATAAACTCCTGGTACGAGGTAATCCTGTCATGGTGAAGAGTAGCCATACCATGAATCCACCAGTCATGTGCCACGCCATCAAGGTGAAGTGCTGCAAATCGAATGGCATCCTCCTCAGGCATGGGGCATAGTGTCAAGAATGTGTCAAGCTTACTAACCCAGGCACGTGCTGTAACTCTACCACTGCCATCAAAGTTCGCCAAGGTAAGCTTATTGGTAGCCTGTCTAAGATCATTATGCTTGTATCTAGGCTGCCTGTCATTCCTGCTTCTGGTGTGTTCTCTCTTCTGGCTCATGAATCTGTCGAAGTTAAGGTGCTCCTTAACTCTCGGTGGCAAAGCATCCCACTCATCATGCATAGCCATAATGTTATCTGCAAAATTAATCTCGCCACCCTGTTCAACTTCGTCCACTTCCTCAGCATCATCTCTAGTAAAAGTAGGACATGTAGCTCTCTCAAAGGTGCGTGCTGGAGCTATGACTCTCTAAGGCTCTCTGTGAATACTGCCATCACGATCTGGATCCAAACTATGAGCCCTATTAATTGTCAAATTTTGGACATTTGTGCTGAGTTGTTGAAGAATAGTCGCCACCTATTCTTGGCCTGCAACCATACCTCTGAGCACGTCTTTAGCTTCTTTGTCCTCATCATCCCAAGGATTCCTGTGAGAACTTTCTCCTGTCCTGTTCGCCATATTATCCAAGTCTATTTCCTCCTCTTGTTCTTCAAACGGAAATGGTGGGAAAGGATTTTGATCACCTCTCTGATTTCTAGGACCCCCTCTGGAATAGAACTTGCCAAAACCCTCTTTGTGAGACTTCATAAATTTCTCTAACCCCACAAGCTGGCAGGATCAGAGCTCTGATACCACTTTGATGAGCCCTACTGGCTCTCAACTCAAAACCCCAATTTTTTCTTAAATCTTTAAGTGTTATTTAGTTTTTTAAAGAAAGTTTGATAGATAGAAGAGAAGGGGCGCAGCATATTTAAGCTTGTAAACTGAAATACAAAGCAATTTCTCACAGAATGGAAATGCAGGAGTTGTTATTATACTGAAACAATGAGATCATGAATAACAGACATACCAGAAAGTCTCCAGTTATTTTATTTAAAACAGTAGCCAGCTCGCCAGCCAAGAATGCTCAGAAACTAACAAATAAGGACGCCAAGCCTCCAGATCTGAGTTCTCCTGCCTCGAAACTGGATACAATACTCTGAAAATGCTAGACGCCAATGATGGAAGACCAAAAGCAAACAAAAGGGAGGCGTTTCAGCCTAACCCTTCACACGCCTCTCTAAAGGCACAAATCCCAAGGTAGGCCGTACGGCCAAGGAAAGAATAGAAAGAATCTCTGCTGGAAGCCTTTGACTCTGAAGAAGGATGCGCCACCAGGAAGAAACCCTCATTTATTGCACACAACAAGAAATCTCAATATATATAATCTCTGTCTGAATTTGTAGAACCTCTGAATGAAGCTCTCAACATGCATTGATTCGATTGATCTTCCACAATCTCAAGAGTGCTCACACTGAAGAGGTATCGTTCTTCAATGGCAGTTTGTTCAAACCCTGATCACAGGAGAATGCACAGGAAATAGCACAAGGCAAAGTCAAAATATCAAAAGGTGAGTTTCTCATTGCCAAAGATTGCTTTATACCCAAATGGCACGCATTTCCAAGAAGATACGCCCTTTTGCAATCATTTAAATCTTTTAATATTTTATTAAGTCCTTTTCAATAGTCAAGACTTAATAATTGAGTGCCCTTTAATATTTTAAGTCATTAAAATATTAAATCACCTTTTAGAATATTTTAAGTTATATAAAAATGTATTAAAGTCGATGTGACTTTAATAAAAGGCATTAAGTTAAATAATTAACTCAATCACTTAAAAATTCATAACTCGCTCAAAACTCCACATAATCCTGTGCCGTCAGAAGCTGTGGACTCCTGAAATGCCAACACCTGCTGTGAACCAGTCACTGGGCTCTGAAAACCAGAATGATCAAACTCTCCAGAAAGTACCACTGACCCTCTAACCAATCTGGCTAGCCCACAAGGGTCCAATAAAGGGCTAACACACTGTTCTCGAGAACTGTCTAGCGAGGGGACATCACATTTTGTTACAGTTTGTGTGAGGAATTTACATAGTTTTTACAGTGGTTAGAATCTTATCATAGCAATTTACTGCATTTACATTTTCCAACAAGTACTCTCTCTATGTATTCAAATTAGGCTTCTTACACAATTACTTTGTAGGATGCCAAAAAAAGGGCTCGTCATATGTAGAGTTCAGCTACTAAAAGTGTGTGTTATCGAGGAGTGATCTAGATCTTCATATGCCAAGACCAATGCAAAGGTTGACATGGTTGAATGGGTTTTCAATGTGCATCGCTTCTAGCTTCCAATGAAAGAGATTGTAGATGTAAGCTCATATTTCAATTCTATTTTTATTCATTTAACAAATTTATCAATTATAATAGTTTAATTTATTCTTAATTTTATGTTCTTTTCTTTTGTAGTTCATAGAACCTTCAGTTATCCTGCTTTGAGCTTTTCAAGGGAAAATCGTTATATATATATGAGGGTATGCACAGTGCCATGGAGGCCATTAGTTGTATCTATAGTGGGATTGAGGATAAATATTGGCCCTTATGGGACATCATTGATTGACGATGACAATATCAACTTCAAAAGCCCTTACATGTAGTTTCCTATTTTTTGGATTTGGAGTTTCAAATATGCCCAAATTTCAAGGCATATGAGGAGGTTTCAAGTGGACTCTACACAATCATAGAGTGGATGGACACTAATCCTTAGCTTGGAGTTGTTGTGACGTTTTTCACACATCGCCCCATTGCAAATGGGGACCCCCTAATTTTGGCTTTGCTTTTCGGTCATTTTGTTGTTGTCTCTCTTTTCTGCTGTCTGCTTTTCGGGAACATTCCCGTCTTTGAACTTAAACGAGTGAAATTTGACCAAGTCTGAAATTAGGGTTTTGAGTCTTCTTGGTCAGTCCAAGGTCAAGTAAAATGAATAAATTGAAATTTGAGCTTAACATTGTTGTCAGCATGTTTCCAATAGGCTTTCAGCGGATTTTCAGCTAATTTGGAGATACTTACTATTTTTAGTAAGTGTGAAATTACAGGCAATTCGTCAGCACTTTTGAGATTCCGACAGTCACACAACATTCAGAGCACATCAGGCTGCTCGTGCGCAAAATTTGAGCGAAAACGGACAACTTACTATTTTTAGCAATCCAGCTTCTGGGACAAATTTCAGGGTTCAGATGCAGAGTTTTTCTTTGCATGTTGGCATTTTCCTTCTGGGTTTTTCGAGACCTTCGCAACAATATAACATGCAAAACGAGACGACCACTTTCAGAATGCAGTCTTCCGAGGCTATTTTTAGGGTTTGCATGTCAGGGTTTCTTTTGCATGTCGGGTGATTCCTGATGGGTTTTTCGAGAGCTTCGCGATGGTGTGACATGCAAACGAAGATATTCACTCAGTAAGGAACTTGCTATTTTTAGCAGGTGTGTCCCGGCAGCCGCTTCCCAGCAGTTCAGAATCACGAGCTGATCGCAGTGCCACAAAAACGAAGAGAAACAGAGATCATTTGATATACATGCAGAGCGAATTAGGGTTTCCAGCTTCGGGACCCAAAAAGAGGCATAAAAAGTCAGAATTTTCGAAAACCGGTGTAAACCACCGCAATCAGCATTCTTCAAGCTATCTGCTGGTGAAATTTCAAGTCAAACGGAGCACTTACTATTTATAGTAAGTCAATTTGGAAACTGGCTAAAAATAGTAAATCAGCTGCATGCGTTGGTGTCGACAGACAGGTCACGTGGTGAGGAGTGCCTCATTCGAATTTCAAATCAATCGGAGCAATGGAGCTAACGGAAACAAGAGGTTACTATTTATAGTAAACCACCTTCAGAAACAGGCTAAAAATAGCAGGGTGACTAAAAATGGCAGTGTCGACAGGACAACAAGGCTATGAGGATGCAGTGTGCAAAATTTCAAGCCGTTCCGGGCTTCAGAGGTGCAAAATCAGAGGACTTACTAAAAATAGCAGGGCATGGATAAGCTAGTAGGAGAAGGTAAAAATGTCTAAGTCTGAGTTTCATCCAGCAAACACCTCCAAATGCGCCATGCTTGCCTTCAAAGATGATCAAAAATATTCTATGAAATGAGTTCATCCTCCTGCCACCCCAAAATGCGCCCAAGTTGGTGAAGTGGAAGCATGAAAAATTTTCTAAGGCAAAGTTTCATCCACCTCCAAGGGTAAAATGCGCCCTCAAGGGATGAAGAAGTTTAAAAAAAAAAAATTCTAAGTATGAGCAATATCCTCCTCACCCCTCCAAATGCGCCCTCCTCACAAAGCAAAATGATAAAAAAATTTCTAAGTATCAACTCTCATCCTTCACCAAGTAAGAAATGCGCCCAACAAGCAAGAAGGTCAAACGGGTCAGTGAAGTTTATCCTTCACCCTTGCCTAAATGCGCCCATACTTCAAGTTCCATCCTCCTCAAGGCAAGAAATGCGCCCAAGCTAGAAATGGTCAAGGGAAGTCAACGTTTTCATCCTCCTCCATGGGCAAAATGCGCCCAAATGCATGCATGTGAAGACAAAACCAATGGCATGCAAAGAGACAAAACGTATGCATGCAAGGAGGGAATATTCCAAGTGAGTTGAAAGGAAAGTTTTAAAATCCACTTCATAATGCAAATCCGCCCAAGTGCAGAATAAAGTCAACAAGTCAAAAGAAGGCGTTGGAAATTTGAAATCCCCCTCACCCTCTCAAACGCGCCAAAGGATAAAAAAGGGAGATAAGTGCTAGGCGTTGACTCCATGATATCAAATATGCGCCCATGTTATAAAGTTTATCCTCCTTCAAGTGTGAAATGCGCCCAAAGGGGAAGATAAAATATTGCTAAGCGTGGTGAAGTTGAATATCCACCCTCAAGTGTGATGTGCGCCATGCAAGGTGATGAGTGTTAAAGGGGTGTTGGAAGTATTTCTCAAGGCGTGGTGAATTTAAACATTCTTCTTGAAGTGTCATATGCGCCCAAAGTAATGTGTGTTAGAAAATTTTTTCTAAGGCGCATGAGGTGGTGAAACAAAATGCTGGGCATCGTTTTAATTTTCTCCAAGTATGCTATGGGTGAAGAATGAGATATAAGACAAGGTGATGAAGATTTTTCATAAGACGCTGAAATTTTCAAAATGAATAAATTTTTTCCTAAGGCATTGAAGATGTTGGAGGATGAAATATGCTAAGCGCCCTCACGAAGATGCTCTAGGTAAGGTTGGTGACTTTCTCGCAGGCAAGGAAGAGCAAGATCGAATAAAATTTTCTAAGGCAAATTTTCTAAGTGCAGGATGATTTAAAATTTTCTAAGGCAAATATTTTGTTCCTTAGAAAATACGCCTAGACCCAGGGTGGTGAAATTTTTCTTGAGGCAGGGATGAATTTGCCAGTGAAGAAGTCAGATGGTGCTTGCTACACAGGGTCAATGAAAATTTTCCAAGTCAGAGCGAAGAAATACGCTCCGGGGTGAGGAAATGAAATAAATTTGATGAAAGAATATTTTCTAAGGTTCAAAATTCAAGAAGATTAAATGAACCCGTTCGTTGGGTACCCATGGATTCGGCGCGTTCTGGAGGAAATTTTCTTCTGGGTATCAAAGATTATCGATGAGGAATGGATTTTAAGGTCTTCCACACTTCGCCAAGGCCTTCAGGATGAAGATTTTAAATGGGCACCGGGTTGATGAATTTCCTAAGGGAAATTTGAAAATTTTCTAAGGCAAAATGAAGAAAATGTGTTTTTAGGGTGAAATCCTCCAGACGATGAATTTGAAATGAACTGCCTAGGTGAATTTGCCCAAGCTCCTCGTGAGGATAGTTTTCTTGAGCCAGAGATGGATAAAACCAAGGTTGTTAGAGCTACAACAGGTGAAATGAATTTCTTGAAGATGCAGTTGAAGTTAATATTGTCAAAGATGATCTTAAAAGTACATCTTTTAAGTACACCCTTGAGGAAGATAAAATTTGGCTAAGGCATGAAGAATTTGAACGCGAAGTTGGCTAAGGAAAAACAATGAGCCCTTGAAGATCAAAGCGCGATAATCAGGTGAGTAAGGTGAAATTATATTATGAAGTGTTCTAATACTCTCCTCCTCGCTTGTTTTGCAGGAGGAATGTCGAGGCCAGAGCACAATGACTTGAAGTGATGAAGCGCGATGATATCACAACCTTCGAAGGAAGATAAAGTTACAAGTTTCAATCTCGAAGGAAGAAAAAATTGCAAGAAATTGGCTAAGTGTTAGCTCAAGTGACAAAGAAGTTAAAGAACAAAAGTCGAGAAGAAGATCAAGAACAGTGTGAACGCGTCTACAAACGGAATCTTCTAGAAGGATAATGGTGGACATTATGGCGCATTTATTACCCCACTCTCCTTTGTGGCAGTTTTTAGGGAAAATCTTGTTTAGGGCTGAGGTGGCACGATTCTGGCCACTCTATTGATTGTAACCCTAGCCGTCTTTTGGGACTTGGCTAGCTATATAAAGGGGGAGTCCCCCTCATTTGTAACGGAGTAGACAGTAGAGAAGATTAGAATAGACATAGAGTAGAGGGACAACTTAGAAGTAGCTTAGTATAGATTGATAGTGTAGTTTGAAGAAGAGGGAAAGCTTCTTTTGAAAACTTTGTAAGAAATTGTTGTGAACACTCTCTCAATAAAAGAGTTTTTCATTGATGGTGAATTTCTCTTTGTTGTGAGTAGCTAGCAAGGTTTCTTCGTCCTTCCGGATTCAAAATGGTGCGAAAATAGTTCAAAGTAGTAATTTTCATTCCATGCAAGTAGATGTTACCGTGGAATGTGGTGTTTGATCTAAGCAACTTCGTCTATCCATACCACTAGTGTATTTGCTGATGGTGAATGCGCCTGTGTGGTCAACTGGAAACGTTTGGGCCTAACTTCAATCACAGTTTGAATGGTGGTATGCGTCGTTGTGATGGTATCTTCATGTCAAATGGTGGTTTGAACATCTTTAGTCATCTCCCCTGAAGATTGCACCGACTTCGTGGAAGCTGTCCGATGCGAGGCAAAGCGAAGTTTGATTGAAGCTTGTGAAGATTGATTGCCATGTCCCACGCCTTAGAATAGATTTAGACTCTCTTAACCTTACCCCATTTCAATTTAGTACTTTCCGGTTAGAATAGGAAACCCACGCTTCATAGACAAATCCTTCGAGCATTTGAATTCCTTTCTCCGCTGCTGAACAATTCCGTAAGTCCCCTTGAAATACCAGCAAATCACATCAAGCCAAACTGAGCCTATTCGCATTA
Source organism: Sequoia sempervirens (assembly GCA_007258455.2). Classification (NCBI taxonomy): domain Eukaryota; kingdom Viridiplantae; phylum Streptophyta; class Pinopsida; order Cupressales; family Cupressaceae; genus Sequoia; species Sequoia sempervirens. Next base: position 148,291 of record VDFB02291851.1, read on the forward strand.
AAAGAACCTTGGAGTTGAACGCACGAACTTTCTTGCAATCTTAGCGTGCGGAATACTTTGATCAAGAGAGAATAGGGTAGCCGTTGGCGACTTTATTCTGCGTTGGTGCGGTCACGAAAAACACATCAACAGGAGTGAAGGTCATATCTAAGATTGAGATCTATAAACTTTCACAAGGGGAACTTTTTGTGTGAAATATATGCAAGGCAACTTAGACAACATTGTAGCTAAGTAAAAGTCTATTAAGGGCATAATTTAAGTTTAAAACTTTACCTTTTATGCATTAATATTTATACTTGAAGTTGAACAATGATATTGAGTTTTTTTTTCTGATATCAATTGCATGGTAAGAAAGGTTTGGTGTTAAGGTGCCAAATCTTTAGAGGATCGCAGTTTGTGTCTTTATGTTACACCCCGATTGTATAGCTACTATTGCATAGGGTGATTGATTGTAATGATTGGATCAATATGACGAATAAATCATGATGTTCTTGTTATCAATATGAGTGTGTTCCATTTAATGATTGTCTCATTTGATTGTTATTTCTATTGATGTAATCCTAGATGAATGTTGCATGCAAGTTGTTGAATAATGTTTATTCTAACTTTTGAGAAGTTTCATGTATATTGTTTTGTTGTGAACATATGACTCTCGTTATCATATCATGGAATGCAGGTGTGCGAACCATTTCTCCAAGCGGAGGAGAAATATCACTCGGGAGAGGAGCTTGGTCGGCTAAACAGTAACGAGAACCATTTGAGCATGCATACGTGTCCCTTTAGACTGAGTAAGCTAAGTCAGTTGTTTGAGTTATGAGTAAGTCGTTTGTAGGCTTGTAGGTTGGCATTAGGATTCGTGTCTACTTCTGAATGCATGTATAAGTGATGTTTATTTGTGTATCTGACTTACTGTACAATGATCATTGTGAGGATAATGTGAATGAATATAAGTGAATACGTTGAGTGGGTATGTATACACATATATATAGTATGTACACTCAAGTATATACGAGTATATACATGTATATATATACACACGCTACCTATTATTTGTGGATATTAATAATATAATATTATTATTGCTTGATGACTTTACATAAACATGTATATATATTTATTTATATATCGGGTTGCTGACTGGCTCACGATATATTTATATAATTGTTAAATATATATATATATATATTTAATACATTTAAGACTATAATAATATTTATGTAATAAAATATATATAATGAAATTATATTTTATTTAATTTCTCAATTTATGAAAATCAATTATTTTTTAAATTTTGTCTCCACTTTGGAAATTAACTTATTGCCTGAGTTTAATAATATTTTAAATCTCTTAAGTGAAAATTAAAAGATTATATTTTACTTGGAGTAAATATTAAAGTTAAACTATGGAAAATTAATAAATGTCTTTCAACCAAAAATATGAGAATCAGACTATTTTCATTTGGAAAAATTTAAATCATTTTTATCAAAGGGGAAATTGAAATATTTGAAAAGTAAATGTTAAACTTTTATAACAGCAAAATATTTGCTTTAAACTATTGAAAGCTTTTACCGTCAAAAATATGGCACTAGAAAGAGGAACATGCGCCTGAGAGTGAGAGCACTTCGCCTGGGAGAAAAATTCAAACCAGCTGAGGAATAGTGGCAACGTAGCTGTGAGAAGATAAGGTGTTCTGAGTTTTGCCAAGACCATTTCTTTAAAAGATGAATCATTTCACAAATGGCGCCATTTTTGGTGAGTTCCTATAGATGTTGATTTTCTCCTTTAAGCCATGTGCAAAGTTGAAATTTTCTTGTTTTGCTGGCAAGAATTGAGGTCGAATCACCTCTTAAAATGCTAAGGGATTAGAAACCCGCCACTTATCTCATTGATCTATTCAAAACACAGTGTTGTCATTCCTCATGCCTGCAAGAGTGGAAGTCATTGGTTTTTGGGCTATATATATAGACGCCATAACATTCTTCATACTACACTTTTCTAAATCTGAGTTTTCATAATCCTCTAAGTTTGTTTCATCATTTCCATATTTCTAAAATCATACTCTGTTTTCTGAGTGATAAAGATAGTGGATTTACCAGTAAATTACCATAGTCTGAATATATTTCCATTACCGTTGAGTATTCAACATCTGAGAGCCCATACTGAGTGAGCATTCATCATTGAGAATCCATTTTGAGTGAGCATTCATCATTGAGAGTCCATTTTTGAGTGAGTAACCATCATTTGAGAAGTTTGTTTTTAAGTGAGAAGTCATTGAATACTGAGGGCTTTATTGAGAGAAGGTCTGGAAGTGCGTATTGGAGAGAAAGCGTATAAACAAGCATGAAACCTTCATCATTTTACAATTTTGAATTTGATCATTATGTTTCTATTTTCTTGTATTTGTTGTGTGTGCAAAGTTTGCAAATTAATTCCTGAATGCAATTTAGTTGTAGGGGAAAAGGAATTTAAGGGAAATGTTTACTTATTATGCATAAAAAGGGAATTTATGTGAAGGAATTTAAAGAGAAGATTTAAAATGCATATTAGGGTGAAATTACATATTTGGTATAGTCTCCATATAAGGAGAATATGGCTTTACTAGGTAATATATAGTACGATTGAAATGAGGATAGGAGGTAAGTATAATCAGTTAGCTTAAAGTTATTAGGTTAACCGAGGTAAGCTTCAGAGACTCCTAGGATAAAGATTTCTAGTATAGGAGGGATTAAGTGATTTACTTGTTATGTTGGTTCATGTCTATTAGATTAGATTGTCGTATGATAGTCTGGGATGATAGATAATCTAGTGAAGGACTAAGCCTATGCGTAGTGTAAGATAGCCTTAAGTCAAATCGGCCTTGAGTAGTGTTTATGATAGATGACCTTCATTTGAAGTACTGAATGAGAATACTTTGGCCAAAGTAGTGAAATGTACGACTTCCACATAGATGTGAGTTAGTTGAGACTACACTGTTAGTTCATTGTGATCCTTTATACTAGTTCGAGATTGTGAAATAGCAAGGTTCTAGTTGTGTAGGACACAACACTATGCTCAGTTGGTAATCATTAACGGATATCCTACCAATCTCTTCTTTCGAAGGGAGGGCCATCTATCGAACAATAGGTGTGTGGGGGACCGCATTATAAGTCCGTTGTTGACAAAAAAGCGCCTAAGTGATGTTTCTCCTCCACAGCAAACGACCGATGCACCAAGATTTGAAAGGAAAGGAACCTGGACTGTCTTACTACTATTTGTTCAAAAGATCTCGAGCTATGTATGTAATTGTTTTACTTTTGTACTCTGATTTATATTTGCAATGAAAATGGAATTCATGTGGAAATATATTGTAACTTGTATGCATTTATCAATGAAGAAAGGAAAGATTTTATTGTAATGCCTTTGTTACTTGTTACCTTTATAAGTTTGGTCGAATCACCTCTGAAAATGTTGAGTAAGGGATTAGAATGTGATGACCAAACCCGTACGTTAAATTAAAAAATTTCCAAATTAACAATAACAAGTAAAAACAATGCCGTTTCAATAAAAAAATTCTTTTCAATTTCATAAACATGATATAACTTTTGCAACTTTTACTATTTCTTTCCAAAAGAAATCTACAAAGTAAACAAGTACAAGACACATACATAACTCAAGCTTTTTTCACAAATAGAAGTAAGAAGGTCCAGGAGTTCGTCCTTTCAAATCTTGGTCCATCGGCCGCTTGTTGAGGAGGAGAAGTATCACTCGGGTGCTTTTCCGCCAACCATGGACTTATAATGCGATCCCCCACACATTTATTTTTCAATGAAAGGCCCTCCCTTCGAAGAAGAGATTGGTGGGGTATCCTTTAACGATTACCAACTGAGCATAGTGTTGTGTTCCTACATAGCTAGGTCCTGTGCATACGACAACTCTTGAACTAGTATGTATTTCGGGATCACAGTGAACTGACAGTGTAGTTTCACAACTAAGTGGAAGTTGTTCCTATCACTACTTTGGCCAAAGTATTTCCATTCAATATAGAACTTAGGTCATCTATCACATGCACTAGCCAGGGTTGATTTGACTTAAGGCTTCCTTACTCTACACATGGGTTAGTCTTTCCGGGGTAGTATGTACCCTAGACGTCCTACATCAAACTAACTACTAGAAATGAGGACGGTATAACAAGTAATCACAATCTTTTCTCCTATACTGGATAAATTCATCCTAGGAGTTTCATTAGCTTAATTGAGTTAACCTAATAACTTATTGTGATCAATACTTAATTTAACACCCTCAATTCCATCCTAGTATTTAGTAACTATTTAAAAACATATACTCCTTATATGGAGTTCATACATATAATGCAATTCACACATTAATGCAGACAGATGTACACTTCAGAAAACATGCCATGTCATTCTTTAAAGTATGATAATTACTTGGTTTACTCTTTTAGTTTGCCCATCCGTTTCCAAATGATATGTTGAGCTAATGTTTAGTTGGGTCCCAAGTGTAGAAAATAAGGTTTGCCAAAACCTAGAAGTGATTCTTGCATCCCTATCAGATATGATCTTTTTGGGTATACCATGTAATCTAAAGTCCATAGTAATGAGACTCGGACTCGGCGAGGGCGACTCGTCGCGCGAGACTCGAACTCAGCGCAGACTCGGCAAAATGAAAAAAAGTTGAAAAAACCCTAGAAATTTAGAGATTTTTAAGGATTTAAAACTTGTTTGAAGCACCCTTTATTGAATACAACACAAATAAAAGAAAATGTTATCACATGCACATGTATACAACGATCACATAAGTATAAAGTACACAAATTGTAGTTGCGCTGCTGAAGGAAATAGCATACTTCGGTATATAACATTAGTCAAATGTATACAAAACTCATGGAATATGAAATCCATGACATCAAATGTTCCATACAAATATGAAATATCAAAAGTAAAACAATAGCTATAAGTCAATGACTCTATGCCCTATGACATAGTGGAGCCAGCATCCTTCCTACGAAGGCGTCTAAGGGTCCTGGATGATGTTGCAGCTACAGCCATAGTCTCTGCCTGTGTTTGACTCTCCATGCCACTCTCACCGACAGCAGGTATGTCTCCTCGTGCTCTAGCCTCCTCCTCAGCCATGGCTACAACCTTGGCCTCTCTCTCTTCCTGGTGCACCCAATCAAGGTCCTCGTCACTAAAGACTGCATCTGTAGCATCAGTGATCCACTCAGACTGTGGATCAACCTCCTCTAGACTGGTCGGGGTTTTGTCATGGTCAAAAAACTTCCTGTATCTGAGCCGAAGGTTGTAATGAACATATACCAAGTCATTCATCCTCTCCACTGTCAATCTATTGCGCTTCTTGGAGTGTATGTGCTCAAACATACTCCAATTGCGCTCACAACCAGATGAACTGCATGGCTGGCTCAATATACGAATGGCAATATTTTGCAGGATCGGTGTATCAGAACCAAACATATGCCACCATCTTTCTGAGATGAGAAAAAGAAACAAAATCAATCTCATTTCAAGTTTTAAGTTCAAGTTCAACATTTAATAATAAATTATAATATAAAATGATGAAAATTATGCCCTTAAATATATTTTTACCTGGCAGTAATGTTGTACTATTATCTTTGCACATTTGACGTGCAAAGAAGTCTCCTTGTGCCTTAGTGAAGGAATCTATCTCCTGCACCATCTGTGTAGTAACAGCGGGCAACATCCGCTCTATCGTCATGTAGAGTCCACTAAGAATTTCTCTATCTACACGGAAATCACGGCGGAATTGGAAGGTCGGATTTAGGAAACATGCAGCTGCATGGATGGGCCTATGAAGTTGGTTTTGCCATCTCCTATCAATGATATCCCAAATGGGACGATACTTCTCAATTCCGCCATAGACTGATCTAATGGCCTCTTTGGCCCTATCCATGCCCTCATATATGTAGCCCATTGCGGGCTTCTCCCCATCTACAACTCGTAGGAGAACTAGCAAGGGCTCAATAAACTGCAAAGTGCAAACATGTTTCACAAATAAGTGTGAACGAAAATAAACAAATAAAAGTAAGATATGATTAAAAATTAAAACATAATAAAGAATTAAATTTTACCTTCACAATCTCGTCCATTGGTGTCCAAAACCCTTGCTCATCAAAAATGCAATCAGCCATAGCAATCCCTGCAGTGCTTGTAGAAAAGGATGAGGAAGACCACTCCTCACTAGTAAACATGCGCCTTAAAGCTACCTCTTGACCGAATCAAGGATTGTATCGTGATAAAATTTGTTGCAAACCTAGTGATGTCAGGACGAGACAACTCCCTCAACCCCGTGTATTGCCTCATAAGGTTAAGCACCCATGTGTGATTGTATACAAATTTGCATATGTTTTTTGCTGCATCCACACATGTTTTGATCCATGGGAGCTTGCCAAGATCCTCCAACATGAGGTCAATGCAATGGGCAGCACATGGAGTCCAAAATATAGTAGGGTGCCTCTCCATCAATAATCTACCAACAACAACATAATTTGTTGCATTATCTATCACCACTTGCACTACATTCTCTTCCCCCACATCAGCTATCACCTCCTCTATAGCCTCACACAGGTATGTGGCATTTTTGAATTAGGTAGAAGCATCAATGGACTTCATGAAGACGGTGTCACCTGAAAAAATAAGCAAAACCAATTATTCAATAAATTAAAAAACATAAATCAGCCATATTAAATTATTAATCACTAAATCAAATTCAAATTTCAATGCATTGAGGGAAGTACAATTACCTCCGGAGGAAACTAGGAAATTAAGCAGTCCTCTCCTATTGGTCCAACCATCACTCATGATGGTTCAACCAATCATCCTCCACTGCTTGTGTTGCTCCTCTAATTGTGTTTTCACATCTGCCACCTTTTGAGTCAAAAGTGGGCCCTTTAATTCATCTTCACTAGGGGCTTTGAACCCCGCCCCACATATGGTTATGGCATCAACCATGTTTTGCCAAAAAGGTGACCTAAAACATGTCATAAATAAATTAATAAGTTACATAAGTATTGTAAAATGAAAAGTTTTAAGTTTTTAACTTTAAATTTGAATTTGATAATGAGATACATCTAGATTCTAAAATTTAAATATAAATTTTAAAACAATTAAACGAAAAAGAATTACCTGGCTACATGGAAGGGAATGGTGTAGTAGTACCAAAAGTCTGCAATTGTCTTTTTTGCTGCATCATGTGCGTCCTTGTTCCAACCCATGCTCTCAAGTGACGGTTGGGAACCAGGAGTAGTGCATGGTACAAAATATGAGTCCACCCTAGATTTACGAACTCTAGGGCCAATGCTAATACTGCCACTACCACTAGCAGTAGCAGCGCCACTAGCACTAGGAGTACGATAGGCACTAGCCGATCAGAAACAGAAGCACTAGCACTAGGACGGTATGGAGGCATGGAAGAAGCATCTCCAACAGCACCAAGTCCCTGTCCAACTCCAACACTCACCAACTCCTGCTTCTGTTTCTTTTTCATTTCTTTTTGCATTTCAAAAGTTTCTAATTGCACCTGCACTTCATGAACAACCTTAGGAGGTGCTTTAGTGCAACCCACTGCATCATGGGCGGGTATGCATGCAAGATGGTATTTTAATCTATTTATGCCTCCATGATATATTGTTTTGCAGTAGAAACATTTTGCGTCTCCTCTTTTCATTCCGGGAAAGATTTCAGCATGTTTCCAAGTAGGGTCTTTTCTGACTGGGGTTTGAGACATTGTGAAAATAATATGGTTTGATTTGCAAATGAATGTGGCTACAAAAGTAGGGTTTCTAAAATTATTTAAGTTGCAAGTAGGGTTTGTAAAAAAAATATGCAAACTCAAAAACAATGATTTTACAAATTACAATGAATTATTTGTTAAAAACACAAAAAAAATCAATTAAAATCAAACTTACCTCTTAGATTTGGCTTGGAATGCAATGCAAACTCCTCCCAATCACTGGTAATGAGCTCTCAATGCACCTCCTTGCTGGTATGAAGCTCCCCAAATGATATATGACCCTGGATTTGTTTTCAACAGCTTGCTGGTTGCCCTCTCTTCTCCTCCTATTTTTCTTCACAACTCTCTCTTTTCCTCCTATTTTTCCAAATGAATGAAATGAGGTTGCTTTTAGGGCTAAGGAGATAATATAAGTAAAAAAGAAATATAAAAAAACTTTAAGTTTATGTTTTTTTTGGCTTTGGCTGCGCCGGTCGCATCCAGGGCTCGGGACTCTCCCAGACGCTGCGCGTCTAGCGCTTCCGACCTGGACGCGTCTGGACGCGGCCGCTTCCGCGCCAGCACTCCCAGGATGCGGCCAGGGGTGCGCGGAGCGCGACTCGCCACGTTTGGGCGCTTCCGGGCGAGTTTCGTTACTATGATCTAAACACTTCTTGCACAAATTTTCTCGCAATGACTGGTGCTCCATCAGTTAGATTTCCAGGTATAAAGTGAGCCACTTTTGTTAGCTTATCAACTACCACTAGTATGGCATTGTGCTTATTCCTTGACATAGGTAATCGTTTCACAAAATCCATACTTATCACTTGCCATTTCCATTCCAGAATGTCATGTGGGTATAGTAAACCTACTGGGTGATGATGCTCAACTTTTACTCTTTGACACTCGAGGCATTTTGCTACATAGTTAGCAGCATCCCCCTTCATTCCTTTCCAGAAGTATAATGGCTTCACATCAGCCATCATTTTTGTTACTCCCGGATGACCAGAATATGGGGCCTCATGCATTTCCTTCCACACCAGATTTCTTAAGTTGCTTAAGTTGGGTACATATATCCTTCCTTTGTACCTAAGCAATCCACTTGGTTCAAATTTGAAGCCATCATACCTTGGGTCTTGAGGATTTTCCTTGAGTGCTTGCTTAACTTGCATGTAGTATTCATCCTCCGCACACTTCTGGAGCACTTGATCTTTGAAATCATTATGAATTGCAACAATCGAAGCTATGTGGCGTCTCCGACTTAATGCATCAGTAACCCGATTTTCTTTTCCCTTGATGTAGCTGATATTGAAGTCATAATCAGCGATCAACTCCAACCATCTCCTTTGTCTAGCATTTAGATTTGGTTGAGTGAAAAGATATTTTAATCCATTATGATCAGTCTTTAACTCAAAGGGTTTTCCTAGCAAATAGTGTCTCCACATTCGTAATGCATGGACGACGGCTGCCAGCTCTAAATCATGCGAAGCATAATTCATTTCATATGGTTTTAGCTTCCTAGACTCATATGCAATTACTTGATTATCTTGCATCAGTACTCCTCCAAGTCCTCCTCTGCAGGCATCGGTGACAACTGTGAAACTTCTTTTAGGATCTGGTACCATTAGGATTGGTGCGGTGGTTAGTTTCTCTTTGAGTAGGTCAAATGTTTTTTGACACTTCTCATTCCAGTCAAACCTTTTTCCCTTTTTATGTAAGGAGGTTATAGGAAAAGCAATTTTAGAAAAGTTTTCTACAAACTTTCTGTAATATCTTGCCAAGCCTATAAAACTTCTCACTTCAGATACATTTTTGGGTATAGGCCACTGAGTTATTGTTGTGATCTTGGTTGGATCTATTGAAATTCCTTCGGCTGAAATTACATGACCCAAGTAATGCACTTTCTGTTGGAAGAAGGTACACTTGGAAAGTTTTCCATACAACTTATGCTCTCGCAACCGTTGTAAAACCATTTCTAAGTGGCTATTGTGTTCTTCGTTTCTAGAATAGATTAGAATGTCATCTAGAAACACTAGTACAAACTTGTCCAGGTAATCTCTGAACACACTATTCATAAGGTTCATAAATATTGCTGGTGCATTTGTCAAACCAAATGGTGAAACTGTGAACTCATAGTGTCCATACCGAGTTCTGAAGGCAGTTTTAAAGATATCCTCATCTTTAACCCTAAGCTGGTGGTATCTAGACCTTAGATCAATCTTTGAAAATATAGCTGCTCCTCTTAATTGATCAAACAGATCGTCAATTTGGGGCAGTAGGTATTTGTTCTTTACCGTAGCTTTGTTAAGCATACGATAGTCAATGCATAGTCACATTGTTCCATCCTTCTTTTTCACGAAGATTACAGGCTCTCCCCAGGGTGAAACACTTGGTCTTATCAGTCCTTTTGACAACAACTCATCCAGCTGTGCCTTGAGTTCTGCAAGTTCTGTAGTGGTCATTCTATATGGTACCTTGGATACAGGCTCCGATCTAGGAATTATGTCGATAGAAAAATCAAAGACTCTTTTAGGGGGTAGACCTGGTAGTTCTTCAGGAAATACATTAGCAAATTACCATAATACTAGGTACTTCTCCATATGTAAAATTCCTGATTCATCAATCTCTCTGTCTTCTATCTCCTGTGGACTTTCATTATCAGGATCATCTAACTCTTCAATCTTTACTGCAAAGAGTTTGCATCCTTTCTTTTTGGCTCTCAACAGTTGCATTGCTAAGATTTGTCTAACTTTAACCTCTCTAGGTATTCCTTGCAAATTCACTTGATTACCATAGTCATCTAAACATTTAACTGTCTTGGCTTGACAATCAAGTATGGCCCTATGTCTCCACAACCAATTCATTCCTAGGATGACATCATATGACCCTAGTGGTGTGTGTAAGAGACCAGGTGTCTCTCAACCCAACCACTGACTGAGAATGCAAGGTTTTTGTTTGTTTTCGTTGTTTTTTATTTTTTTTGTGGTTTTTTGCAAATAAAGAGAAATTGCGATTTTGCAAGGAAATGCTAGGAAAAATAAAATAAAATACCAGAAGATTAAATATGACAGAATACAGCTTAGAATTTGATGCCAGATGATTTATTGATCTTCCAGAATAATTACAACTGCGAGATTCAAACATTCAAAGTAAAAAGGAAAGCTATTTATTGAGAACCTGAATAAGCTTGCAGGCGCCTGAAAAGAAGCATGAAATGGTACGGCTGAATGAAATAATGCAATCTCCCACCTCGAAATTGATGCAAAAGCTCCAGAAACCCTAGGCATCCAAAATGATCAAGCCAAAAGACAAAAAGGCAAGGCGTCCCAGCTTGCAAAAGAAGTACGGCCCTTGCTGCTATAGAAGTATGGCCCAAACCAGCAAAGGAGAAATTCGTACCACCTTGAAACTTGTGCCAGATATTGGATAGATCACTGCCAATTAAAAGATTCACTGCTGGAGGTAAATCGATCCAAACTCTTGATGAAAAACTTCACAATAAGCTCTGTAATGACCTCTGAATGAAGCCACTCAACTGACAAGCTTCAACTGGTATCTCACAGTCTCAGTATGTCTGATTATGAAGAGGGAACGTTCTCCAAAATCCAATGATTTGCAAAAACCCTTGTTTCATAAACCCAAATGCTCTCAGACAGAAAAAGTAGACAAATTAGAATAATCATAACATAATGAGTTCGATTTGTCTTTGTGAAATATATATCTCTTCTCAATAAGTCGACCCCTTCTCAAAAAGGCAAATAATGAGCATTTAAAATATTAATTAAATCGCCCTTTTTTTTTATTTAGGCAAAATAATTAAATAATGGCGTCCCCTTTTGATGAGTAATAAAATACTCATTTAATATTATTTATCTCTTTATTATAAAGTATTAATACTTTATAATTTTCCATTAATAATTACTTTAATTTTCATTAAAGTGACTTTATATTATAAAGTCAAATTAATAAACTTTTAATAATTACCAAATGCCTCAATAATCACTGTTTGCTCATCAATTCATCAAACTGGGTCGAAACTGAGCTGACCAACTGAACCAGGTGCCCTGCCAGAAATAGTAACCCCCTGTCTGCCTGACTTACTATAAATAGTAAGTGTTTAAAAATCACTCTATAAGAGTCTGCCAAGGCCCAAACTTGAATCAATTGTTGGAGTAATGTTCCCAAACGCAGGATAACTGCCTCAAGTGACCCTCGAAACACCTTTGTCAGCCTACGAGGATCTGAATGATAGGCTAACCCCTGAATCAACTGTACTGCCTAGGAAGGGGACATTACAGTCCGCCCTCCCTGAAATTGCTTGTTCTCAAGCAATCTCAGCTCCAGATGCTATAAAATCTCCTCTGACTCCCATGTAGCATCCTCAACCGGCAAGTCTCTCCATTTAATCAAATACTCTTTGATGACCCGCCTCCGAAGATGTCTCTCTCTAACATCGAGGATGGCCTTAGGCACTAATATCAACTTCCCCTCGTCATCAAGGGGTGGCAGTACTGGAGAGGTAATCACATGCTAACCCAACGCCTTCTTCAGGCGAGAAACGTGAAACACGCTGTGAACCCTGCTATCTGTTGGTAAATCCAACTCATATGCAACCTCGCCCACTCGTCTGATGACTCGAAATGGACCATAGTAACGAGGTTTCAACTTCTATGCACCACTCTTCCGCAAAGTGGACTGACAATAAGGCTGTAACATGAGATACACCATGTCACCCACTACAAAAGAACGCTCAACCCTTTTCTGATCAGCATACTGCTTTTGCTGATTTTGTGCCCGTTGAATATTGTCTCTGAGAGACCTCAATATATCCTGCTGATCCTGCATCATATCACTTGCACTAGGCACTCTGCTATCACTCAACAACAAATCCAAAAGGTTGGGCGCCTCATACCCGTATAATGCCATAAAGGGCGTCATCTGTAAAGTCATGTGGTGAGTAGAGTTATAACAATACTCACAGAGGTATATCCACCTCACCCAAGCTCTCTGTTGTCCAGCTATATAGTTACACAAATATCCTTCCACCCACTTATTGACAATCTCCGTCTGTCCATCTGTCTGTGGATGGTAGCTGGTACTAGGTGTCAGTTCGGTCCCACAAAGTCTGAACAACTCTTGCCAAAAGTTGCTCATGAACCAACTGTCTCTATTGCTGACTATAGTCCGAGGCAAACCATGTAACCTGAATACCTCTCTGAAGAAGAGCTCTGCAGTTTGCGATGCTGTGAATGTAGTGGTGATCGGGAAGAAGTGTGAATATTTTGTCAGCTGATCAACAACCACGTAAATACAATCTTTACCTTGGGCTTTCGGCAAGCCCGTGATAAAGCCCATTGATAAGCATTCCCACTTCCTGTCAGGTATCGGAAGTGGCTAAAGCAATCCAGCAGGATATGTGTGTTCCTGTTTGTTCTGCTGGCAAACATAACACTCTCAAACATACCGAAGAACATCAGTCTTTAGCCCTTTCCAAATAAACCGTACCTGTACTAGCTTATATGTTTTGAAGTAATCGGGATGGCCCACCATAGGAAGATCATGAAAGGCTTTCAGAACTATATCCTTCAACTCTGAATCAAGAACCAGAAAAATCTGCCCCTTGTAAATGATCAAGTCATTCACAACAGTGTATCTACTATCCTGCTCTGTCCCGTCAACAATGCTAGAAGCCCATGGGTTCTTAGCATACTCTGTAATAATCCGGTGCCTCCAATCCTCGGAGATCTGTGCCATAGCATTCAACTGAGGTCTGCGAGACAATGCGTCAGCTACAACATTCTCCTTCCCCTTAATAAAGGTGATGTCAAAATCATATGATTGCAGTTTGCTGACCCACTTTTGTTGTCTTTCATTTAGGTCTCGGTGTCCAAGGAAGTGTTTCAGGCTGTTATGATCTGTACACACACTAAATTTGCTGCCCACCAAGTATTGCCTGAACTTAGCCAAAGCATGCATAATGGCTAACATCTCCTTGTCATAGATGCTATAAAATCTCTCGGGACCCCTAAGCTTCCTACTCTCAAAAGCAATAGGATGTCTCTCCTGCATCAAAACGGCACCAATGCCCTCTCCTAAGGCATCACAATACAAATCAAATGGCTTCGTAAAGTCTGGTAATGCTAACACTGGACACAAAGTCATAATCACCTTAAACCTGTCGAAGCACTCCTGAGCCTGCGGTGACCAAGCAAATGCCCCTTTCTTTGTCAAATCAGTAAGGGGTGCAGCGTGACGTGAGAACCCACTAACAAATCGTTTGTAGAAAGCACACAACCCAATGAATCCTCTGAGCTGGGTAAGGTTCTCTGTTACTGGCCACTCTACTATAGCTCGAACCTTCTCAAGGTCCATATTGACTCCCTTGGCACTGATGATGTGCCCAAGATACAACAACTCAGCCATGCCTAGCTCACACTTGGACTCCTTGGCATACAAGGACTCCTCAGCCAATATACCTAGAACTGTATCCAAGTGAGCTAAATGCTCCTCCCATGACCGACTGTAAATCAGAATGTCATCAAAGAAGACCAACACATATCTCCGTAGCTGAGAACTGAAGACCCTGTTCATTGCAGCCTGAAAGGTAGCAGGGGCGTTGGTTAGACCGAAAGGCATAACCAAGAACTCGAAACAACCGCAATGGCATCTAAAAGCGGTTTTCTCTATGTCCTGCTCCCTCATCCAAATTTGATGGTACCCGGATCTCAAGTCAATCTTCGTGAAGAAGATAGCACTGTGCAACTCGTCAATCAACTCATCAATGCGGGGTATAGGGTACCTGTTCTTGATTGTTTTCTTATTGAGTTGGCGGTAATCTATACACATCCGAAGTGATCCATCCTTTTTCTTCACCAATACCACCGATGAAGCAAAAGGTGACTTGCTAGTTCTAATATGCCCCATAGCCAACAACTCACTGATTGTTTTCTCTATCTCATCCTTGAGGCGTTTCGGATGTCTATAGGGTGTGATCATAATGGGCTTTGCGCCCTCCTCCAACTCGATAATATGCTCGATGCCTCTGTCTAGAGGTCTGTCAGGTGGAATATCATTAAACATTTTAGAATGTTTAGTCCTCAGTAGCTGAATGTCAGGATGGTACTCAACCTTCTGCTGCTCCTACTGTGCTGGTAACAACATACACTCTGCAACCCAATCTACCATATCATGACGAATGAGTCTCTCCATCCATGTGTAAGATACCATTCTCAAATTACTCTCTCTGATGGCTTTTATGACATGTGGTTTCCCGTTTACCTTGAACTTCATTTCCATGTCCCGAAGATTGAGTGTGAATTCACCCAAATCGTGAAGCCATGCCATCCCAAGTACCACATCAGTATCTCCCATATTAACAACGTAGAATTCAGCCTTGAACTCGTAGTTGTTTAGCCGCATCGGAAGATCTATTATCCTTCTATCACATTTGAGGGTGTACCCATCAGCCACCTTGACTCGAATACCCTTAAACTCCTCTTGTTTGTATGCCTCGTCTCTCTACCAACCGTGCATCTATAAAGTTATGAGTAGCACCAGTATCAAGTAGAGTGATCACTTTCTGACCTGCTAGGAGCCCACATAGCCTAAAAGATCCATCTCTCTGAAGACTAGTCAAATGTGCCTTCTGTAACTTCCTTCCTCCCTCATTTTCACTGTCATTTTCAGACCTTTCATCATCTGAATGCTCTGAATCAGCTTGCTGGTCTGACAGATCAGATTGCTCTTCACCCTCATAAAACCACTCCATCTGGTTATTTTTCACTTTAGGACGAAGAGGGCATACATGTTTTTCATCATAAGGTGCCTTGCACCAAAAACACAACTTTTTCTTGCGTAGATCATTTAATGTTTCCCTGTCAAAAGGCGGTGCATTCCTTTTCTTAGGATCAGGTGGATCCTTCTTCTTATCAAATGTTTTGTTTCTATCAAATGATCTGTTTGGCCTCGAGTAGGATGATGAGCCTGAAGAAAACTTGCTGTGAGGTGCTGCAAGTTCCATACTGCGTGCCTTCCTCATGGCCTCCTGAAGAGTAGGAGGATCAAATGCGTTGACCCAACAACTCATCGGCTCATATAATCCCTCGATGAAGAGAATGACAAGTCTCCTCTCTGAAATACCTGTCACCATGACTGCAACCCTCTAAAATTCACCGATGTAGGAATCCAAACTACCTGTCTGCCTAAGCTGAGCTAGCTCCCTGAAATAAAGTTCTGGATCTTTTTTGTCAAAATGCTCTATGAGCCTGCTCGTGAACTCCTGATAGGTGGTAACTGCGTGATGACCAAGTGTGTACATGCCATGATGCCACCAGTCATGCGCCAACCCATCAAGATGCAATGTAGCAAACTTAATGGCCTCATCCTCCTGCATAGGTCTTAATGATAGGTAATTGTCTAACTTTTGTACCCAAGACCTCGCTGAACTCTTATCCAAGCCATCAAAGTAAGGCAAGATAATCTTGTTGACTGCATGCTGAAGATCCCTATTCACCTGTGG
>VDFB02291851.1:164651-320064 GCA_007258455.2 Sequoia sempervirens
TTAAGGAGTTTCATCTTTGAGAAGAAAGAGACCCCCACTCAGTGGAGAAACGTTGCTATTATTCTAGACAAAGAGGAAGAGAAAGCCGATATTGCAGCCGAAAGACCTGTCTTGCCACCACCCGCGTGGGACTAGACAATCCTGGCGTACATAGTCTATATAAGGAGGAGAACAAGAACAAATCCGCTCTTCCAAGAAGTTGATCCTTTCCTTCCACACACACATCCTACAGAAGTTGGAGAGTCATCCAACACAGTTACTGAATCCAACACAATTCCTGAGTTCAACGCCGTACCTGTGTTCGAGGAAGAAGAATCGCTTATGCGATAAATAACAACAACTACACGGAGAAGAGGTCCCCTAACGCCTTTGGTGATCATATCGACCTTTGGGTCTTGTGAGCAAATCATGAATTTCCTAAGGGGTCAAGGAAGCACTTTCCATGGTTCCAAGGTGATGGAAGTCAACATCCTGACGATCATCTTTTAGCCTTTTCAACGGCTTGCATTGTTTTGCATGTAGCTCATGAAGATATTGTTGTACGTCTCTTTGTTGAGACACTCGCGGGAGCTGCTACTGAATGGTTCAATCACTTAGAACTTGGTTGCATAACCAACTGGAACACTATGACTAAAAAGTTTCTTGCAAGGTTCAAACCTTTAGAAGATAGCCACCAGTTGTTCGCTCAGTTATCAAATTCAAAGGAGGACAATGAACCAATGAGGGAGTTCGTGGCAAGGTTTAACCGCTTGGTCACTCATCTCTCATATACACTCAATCCATCAAATGAGATCCTGTTAAGCAGTTTTGTCAATGCACTTCCATCAGAGATAGCCTTTATCTTGAGGTCGGCTCGCGAGACAGAACTGGGAGAAGCACAACAAGGTGCAATAGAAATTGAAGACAACATGATCACTTCAGGAAAGATCAGAGGAGATGCTATTAGGCCTTTGGTTCAAAGTTCTGCTAATCCATTACTTCAAAGGGTTGCAAATGAAGTAACTATTCTCAAGAGGCAATTGCCACTTCAACCTACACCTCTTGCTCAAGTTGCACCACCACCTGCTTTGCCCGCACCACAGTAGCCTTATCAACCTCAACAACCATACCAACCAAGGAGAAATAACTTCCAGCCTTACAACAATTACAGGCCAGGAGGACCACCTCCACCAAGACAAGCGGCTGACAATACACAAAATGTTGTGTTTTGCTCTTTTCATGATTCCACTGAACATACCGGCGCATCTTGCCCTGAAAATGTTAAAATGAACGAGATAATGGGATATGTCGAAGCTGCACCTGCACCAAGTTTCGTTCCAACTCCAAGTTTGAATGTTGTCTTACCTCAATCGGATAACTTCGATGGTGACTCCGCAACGAGCTACTTTGAAAGTGAACCCGATTTTGGAGATCAAGAAGAAGATATTCATCAGTACTCTCTTGCAGTAAATCCTGAGAATCATACGACTCCTATGTTCACCAGAGCTCAACATCTGAGGGCACACAAAGAAGAGGAAGAAGAGAGATTGAAGATATCAAAGGACAAAGAAAAAGGAAAAGAAGTAGCTTCTACTTCAAATGTTAAGCCTTCTCAAGAGAACGTGAAAGCAGTTGCTAAAGATTCATCTGCAGCAAATTTTGATATTGTAGATTCCTTGATGAAGAACAAAGTGCAGATTTCTTAGTTAGAGTATCTCCAAGATCACCCAGAGCAAGTGGACCGACTTCTCAAATTTGTGAAGAAAGGACCTGTCAAGCAGCCCACATTGCTTGAATCATCCATTTCGGCGGAAGACAAGCCTAAGCCCTTCTATATTTCTTTGTAAATAGGGGGTTACAAATTGAGCAATTGTATCATCGATTATGGAGCTTCAGACAACGTCATGCCTTTACAAGTGATGAACGCTCTAGGACTTTCGTGCACCAAGACAAAGGACAAATGTTACTCACTGGAGTCCAAGTCAGTGTCATTGGTCGGACAATTGAAAGATGCTCAAGTAAGATTGGTGGCTTGTCCTAAAAAGAAAATCATGATGACCATCCTAGTAGCTGACATTCCAGCAAGCTATGGGATGCTATTAAGTAGAAGCTTTTGCAAGGACCTCGGTGGAGAGATTCAAATGGATTGGCCTTCTGCAAACATTCCATTGAAGAAAGGAACTTTCAAGCTGGAACCAGAGCCCAAATCTCGATTTGCGGTCGTGAAGTCTCAAGATCCTCAAGCTCAAGTTCTATATCAAGAAACGGGTCTTGGTACTTACACTATGCTATCAGAGATTCCTGAAGAAAGTCAAGAGATTGCGTGCATCGTAGAGAAATCAGCAGGTGATCCTAAGCTGTGGACTTTGTAGTTCGATGGCAGTTGTTCCACTGCTGGTTTGGGAGCTGGAGTTGTGATAAGTTCTCCTGAAGGACAATTATATCCTTTTGCATACCGCTTGCAATTTGAATGTACAAACAACACGGCGGAATACGAGGCACTTTTACTAGGTCTCAAAAATGCAAAGGATATGGGTATCAAACATCTCATAGTCGAAGGTGATGCAGAGCTTGTTGTGAAGCAAGTCAGAGATCAATTCAGAGTGAAAGAAAATCATCTTCGACACTATAGAAATAGGGTGTGGAATGCAATAGATTGGTCGAAGCTTTTGATATCAAGTACATTCCACGTCTAGAAAATAGCAGAGCAGATGCCCTCGCAGTATCAGCTTCACTTTTCATGCCACATTCTGACTTCCGTCAGAATGCATTTGCCATTGAGTTAATATACAAGCCAGATGTACTTGACAACTGTGATAATTGGCAAGTCTTTAATGATGATGAACACATTAAGGAGTTTCTTGTTATGGGAGATAATTTCAAAGAATTATTCTTTGAGGGCAGTTCATCTACTCACAAAGAAGTAGTAACAAAAATCTCCGATGCGCCAAAGATTGTTGAAGACAAAGGAAGTCCAGAACAACCAGATTCAAGCATAATCCAGTTGAAAGGAAATAAAATTCCCAAGGGTTTGGTTTCCTTGGAGAATACTTTTGACAGGCACGACCAATACATTCAAGACTAAAGAAACTCAAGCGACAGAACCTCTGCCGAATATCAACAAATCAATATTGGAACAGTTGACAAGCCTAGGCTTGTTAATCTGGGTACATGTTGCACAACAGAGGAGAGTGAGAGGTTCATCTCTTTGTTCCAGCAATACTAAGATGTCTTCACCTGGTCATATGAAGATTTAAAAGTTTTTACGCCAAGAGAATTGTCTCATACAATTCCTCTTCAACCTGAAGCAAAGCCCTTCAGGCAAAAGCAAAGAACTACAATTCACGGATTCAAGACACCATCTACGCAGAGATCCAGAAGATGGTGAATGCAAAGATCATCTTTCCAATTCACCATTCCACTTGGGTGTCGAATATAGTTCCTGTGCGCAAGAAGAACGGAGAAATCATAATTTGTGTTGATTTCAGGAATTTAAATCAATCATCGCTCAAGGATAACTATCCTTTGCCGATCATGGAGCACACCTTGCAGACGGTTACCGGTTCAGAGATGCTGTCCTTATTGGATGGTTTTTCTGGATATAATCAAATAATAGTAGCTGAAGAAGATCAATTCAAGACGGTATTCACAACCCCGTGGGGTACATTTGCTTATGAAAGAATGCCCTTCGGCCTCATCAACGTCGATGCTACATTTCAGAGAGCCATGGATTTGGCATTTGGTGACTTGAAGAATAAAGTAATAGTTGTCTATCTAGACGACCTCATTGTTTTCTCAAAGGTATGAGAAGATCACTTTTCACATCTAGGGAAGGTCTTTGAGAGATGCAGATATCACAAAATATCGTTAAATCCCAAAAAGTCCATCTTCGTGGTGACGGAAGGCAAGTTGCTTGGCCACATCGTCTCTAAGGAGGAAACTCGAATTGACCCAAGTCGGGTTGAAGCTATCCAAAGTTTGTCTCTTCCAACGAGCAGAACAGGGGTACACTCTTTCTTTGGTAAGGTAAATTTCATACGAAGATTTGTACCAGATTTTTCTGAGTTGACTAAAGATATATCTGCTATGATGAAAAAGAAGACATCTTTCAAGTGGACGAAAGAAGGCAAGAAGGCATTTGCAATGATAAAAGAAGCCATCAGTTGAGCTCTAGTGCTAGTCCATCTTGATTTTGAAAAGGAGTTTATCCTTTATTGTTATGCATCAGAGCATACTCTGTCTGCCATTCTGACATAGAAGCTAAATGAAGAAACTGAATCTCCAATAGCTTTCATGAGCTGCAGTTTCAAGGACAGCGAATCAAGATACTCTTAAATTGAAAAGAATGCCTATGCGGTGGTTCGAGCTGTAAAGAATTTCAGATTTTATATCTTAAATTCTCACACCATTGTATATGTCATAGATCTAGCAGTGAAAAGTGTGTTAACTCAACAGGAGATGGGCTCCAAGAGAGGTAACTGGGTCGCGAAGGTGCAAGAGTATGACTTGGAGATCAAGCCGACCAAACTCGTCCGCGGGAGAGGTCTTTGTCAGTTGATAGTAGAGGATGGAGATAGGAAACTTCAAGCCAAAGGTATACCTGAGATTGAACCTGAAGTTAAAGAGGATCTTCCAATGGTCTTGTTGATCGAGTCTTCGGGAGAATGGTTTACTGAGATATGGTATTACCTGACATACGGTGATTGTCCAAAACACCTGAACAAGCAACAAAGGAGAACGCTTAAGCTGAAAGTGCAAAATTATGTAATCATCAGCAATGTTTTGTACAAGCGGGGTCTTGACAGAACATTCTTGTTGTGTAAGCTACCTAAAGATCAACAATCCGGGCTATCGAATCCTTTTCACAATCAAGATGCTGCGGTCACTTTCCAAAGGTGACAAATTTTCAAAATCTCTCATGGGTTAATTTTGGTCAATTCATACCCGCGATGCATATGAGTAAGTACATAAACGTCGGGCTTGGTGTCAAAGAATTTGTTACAAGGCTGGGTTAGCAACCACTCCTCTCGTTGCCGCTTGTTATAGATGCTCCATTCCCAGTAATGGGGTCTAGATTTTATTGGTCCTATCAACCCATCGCCCAAGAAGGCATATTTCGCCCCCATGTACCACCGACATTATCGGCCAAAATGGGTTGAGGCCATTCCCACTAAACGCAACGCCCGAGGTCGTGGTAGTTCTTGAAGGAAAACATTGTCACACGCTCGGAGTTCCTCGCAAAATTGTGATGATAATGCAACATGTTTCTCTATCCGAGGAGCCAGCCGGAGTTCTTTGATCACAAGATTACTTTTATCTCATTCATCGATTATTACCCGAAGGTAATGGACAAGTCAATCATCAATAAGAACATTGTCACACCATTTGCAAGTTGGTTGATTCCAGTCAACGACCTTGGCACAAGAAACTTTATGATGCTCTCTGGGCTGATAGAATTACTCCGAAGAGAGCCATTGGTACCTCACCTTTTATCCTCCTGTATGGTACGGAAGCAATGATACCTATCACGTTGGAGTTGTCCGCTTTGCAGCTGGCAACCGCAGTCGAAGATGGAGAATTTACAGATCCTATTCAGAAGCACATCTTGTACCTGACAAAGCTCCAAGAAGAAAGGGTGGAGGTAGTAGATAGAATCACTCAGCACCAGGAGCGAGTGAAGAAAATTTTTGACAAGAAAGCTCGCCAACGAGATTTCGAGGTTGGAGATCAAGTCCTCTTATGGGATAAGAGACATGAGCCCAAGGGAATGCATGGAAAATTTGATTCCTTGTGGTTGGGACCTTTCAAGATTCACGAGCCCGCCGGAGAGAACACCTATATTCTCTCGCGCTTGGATGGAAGTCTCCTCCCTCTACCACACAACGGGCAGTACCTCAAGCACTTCGTCCCTTCGGGGGTGGAGTAAGTTCTCAAAATCATCCTTGTAATTATTTTTCATTGTTTTTCGTAATGTGTTTCCCCTTTTCGTGATGTTTTTGTTATGTTGTGTTTCCCCTTTCTATAACAGTCCTGTCGTGTAATAGGTGATTAGGAGTCTTGTTTTAGGTGATTAATAGGGAAGTCCAACTATTAGGTGATTTCTAGGAAGTCCGGTTATAGGTGATTAAGGAATGTCTTGCAAAATAGGTGATTAGGAAATGATGCTGACTCCGATACCCAATGGATAAGGCACTGGTCTAAGCTTAAACTCCAGAGATTCTATGGTTCTCCTATGCCGTAAGTATCCGCCATGGTCCCCAAACAGAGCCAATGTTGTACCCCAAAATTAAAATTTTTGTTACACTTAGACATTTTGAAGAAATGAGTAAAAGTCTTGTTAAATCAGTCAAAAAGGTCAGAATTTGGGTGTGCACGTCTTGCATGAGGGGTCAAAACGCGAAAAATTGTCATATCCGGATGATCCGGTCCTTAAGAACAAAATTTTAATCTACACAACCTGCATTTCGCTTTTCATCCCTAAATTTTACTTAAAACCGCTATTTTAGAAATTTCTTTAAAAATTAGTAACGCTTCGGTTTTCTGGGTTTCTTTCGAAACGGATACTGGCAAAATTTTCTAAAAATAGAAAGTTGGTCCGACAGGGTCTGAACTGATTTTGATTGGCTCAAAATGTGTCTGTATCAGGCTGGTGCAGTCTGAATCTAAAAATAATCAGTTTTGCCCTACAAGGTCTATTCTGCTTTTCAGAAGCATATCTGGAGCTCCGAGGTCATCAATGGAGGTCGTTCGACTGCCAAGCGTCAGTTTCAGCACTTAAACTTTCAGCAGAAGATGAAATGATGAACATGCACAAACAACGAGAAAGAAAATTGAAAATTCATAAAAAAATTCTAACACTGGCAAGTTTGAGCACCCCTGTTGAAGAAAGGCGCCCACCTTTTTAGGGCATCATATGATAAATTAGGGTTTCAAGCCTCCAGTCAAACTTCCTCACTTTTCTGTCAGCTTCGCAGTGGATTCAACAGTGCGGTTAACAGATCAATTAGTCATCCGGAATTCAGTGTCAAACAGGGCTATCCAAACTGAAGTCAATATGAAGAATTTGAAAAGATGAAAAAAATTGACAAAGTCTGGTAAGTTTGGGCGCCCCTGGTCAAGAAGGGCGCCCAACTTTTTGGAGGGGTAAATTCAGCAGTCATGATCCAAAAGTATGCTCAATCTTTTCAGATTCCGCCCAGCTTCGCGATGCTTGTCTTCGTCAGCGTATTCAACTGGTCGTCTTCCGGCAAATTCAGATCAAAGACGCAGGTTCAGAATGAAGGTTTCAAACTTGAAGTCGAAAATTATAAAAAATGGCTAAGTCTAGTGAGTTTGGGCACCCTTGGTGAGAAAGGGCGCCCAAGTTATCAAGGGCCCAAACAAATGAATTTGCAGACGAGGCTCTAACGTAATCTCTTCGCAGTTGATCCAGCTTTCCGGTGAGACACTCAGCACGTCAAACGAAGTTCGCAGTCACCAGATACGACGAGCTGAATGTTGGGTCCAACGAAGGCTGGAAACGAAGTTTCAAAAGCAAGCAACAAAAGATGAAAAATAAACTAACTCTGGTGAACAGGGGCGCCCCCAGTCAAAATGGGCGCCCAAACTTTTGAGGGCATAAAATTTATCGTTTGGTGAAGATCATCCCAGAAGACCCCTTCTCATTTTTCGTCAGCTTCGTGATGAGCATAGTCTTCAATCAATCCGACGCCCGGAGCTCCAGATCCGACGAGATCGTCTGTAGAAGAGGATTTAATGAAGAAATTTGAAGATCATGAAAATGGCTATCTCTGGGTGAAATGGGCGCCCCTGGAAGGAAAAGGCTCCCATGAATTCGGAGGACAAGATGAAGTCTTTCGCCAGAGATGCCTCCGGAACATCTTTCTTAGAATCAATCAGGCTCCGCCGTGAAACCTTCAGCTCGCCTGTCGGATCAATCTGCCAACGGGAAATCGGAGGTGAAGTAGCATGTCAAAATGAAGGAAAGTCGAAAATGTTAAAAATTTAGCTAACACTGGAAGAAGTGGGCGCCCCAGGTGAAGAAGGGCGCCTAAATATTCATGCCTTAGAATATTTTTCGAAGTTTTCAAAAAGTTTCAAAATTGCAAGAGGAGAATGGCGTCCAAGTTCAAGGAAGCTGAGTTTTAGGGTTTTGGAAATAAAAGCAAAGAAAGCAAAACCTAATCCAAAGCCCTAAAGTCTATTTAACATCATTCTTTCATGTATTTTTCATTATTTTTGCAGGTAGCATCCAGAGGAGAAAGTTGGAGCAGCAAGTTTGAAGAATTTTTGTGATTCAAGAATCCATCTTTGCTGGTTTTACATCAGATTTTTCAGATCAGCAAGCATAAACCCTTGCTTTTTCAAGCTTTTTGTTCCAGAAGATCGAATTTTCAAGCTGAAGGCCAAGGCTTTCCATTTTTCAGTCATCTGGGTCTTTTTGCCTCAATCTTCTGAAGAATTTTTCAAGAACTTCATCAAGTTGCAGCAAGTGCTTTTATTTTGCATGTCAGTGAAAACATCAGTGCATTCAAATTTCAACCATCTGGGTCCTTTCCAATCTGTCTTCAAGAAAACGCGTATATTTTTTTTTCAAGAAAGTTCAAAATCTAGGGTTGGCTGCTTTTTCGATCAAACGTCAGGGTTTTGCAAATCCAATCAACTGGGTCCATTTCTATTCATATTCTAAACAAAACCGAGATGCCAGCTTTTTTCGGGAAAAATTGAAGAAATTAGGGTTTGCTGCTTTTTCAGGCAAAATTCAAAATTTTCAAAAACGGACGATTTGGGTTGTCTTGCATCGATATTCTAAACAAAACCCATATCTCAAAAAAATTTCTAAAAAATTTGTCTGTTGGAGCACAAAAATCAGCATTCTAAAAATAGAAATTGCTCAAAACTTGTCAGAACTAGGGCGAGTTTGCAGTCATTCTTCAAGTTTTCCAAAATGGAGTACACTCTAATGTTTTCAAGACTGAATCAGCTCTCTTTCACAATTACATCAAAACAGCTGAGACAGACTTGCATCATGTCAAGCCGGTGTTCGATCTACGTCGCCATGGAGAGAGCAGGCAACACTTCAATCAAGAACCTGGGACATTCTGGACTCCTCGCAGCAGCGTCAATTCCTATATCAGTTCAGAGCCTTGAGTTCGTAATCGCTTGCATTAAGCATTACAACCCGGCTACAAGGGAGATCCAGTCAGCAGACGGTAAGTTGATTTGCAGTCTAAAGCCTGATATGATTGAGAAGTGTTTTTCCATTCCTCCATGGCCTGAAAGCGTAACTCTCTCAAAGGGTGAATGTGAAAGGATATGGAATATGCATAAAGATAAATATAGCAAGAAGATTGCACAGAGATGGATGAAAGAAAAACACAAGACCTTGCCAAAGAACGCGCAGGAGAGAGGTCAAGCTTTCCCGAGATCTATTGCAGACTTGAAGATGCTTATGGCATAGATGCACCCGGGACACAATCTCTAACTTCCTAGCGGATGTGATCGAGCTTTAAAGCAGCTTTCTTCTAGAAGCTTTCTTCCCGCTTTCTTTCTATTCTTGGAATAATTCTTATCCATTCTTTGAGGATAGAAAGAAGATAAGATGTAATAGTTGGCGTTTCCCGCTTTTTCTGCTTTCTAGGGTTTTAGATGTTATCTTCTTTCTAGATTTAGTAATAAAGCTTGCTTGCTGAGCAAGCCCTAGATTGTGAAAGCAAGGAGATTTTAGGGTTCCCTACTCCTCTGCTTCTCTATAAATAAGAGCCTTTGCTCATTTAGTTTCTTTAACGGTTATTGTCATAGCAAATTGCGAGCCTGAATTGCAGCAAATTGTTATTCAGTTTCAGTTCACTTAGTTGGAACCGTGCTAGTGAGAACAAAACGCTGAGCCTATTGTGCCTTCTATTTGTTGCTCAAGTATTGTTCAATTGTGTTGTGATAAGCAAATTGTTGAGCCTCTTTAGCCAACAAGGAGTTAGTGTGAATGCTGTTTTCTATTGTGTTAAGAATAAGTTTGCAAGCCTCTTTAGCTGCAATTTCTTGTTCAAGGCATGTTAGAAGTGAGCTTTGTTCCAAAGATTTGAGTAATAAAATCATGAGCCTCCTTTGCCTTGGTCCAAAATCTCAGATTTCCGTTATTTATGTTCCGCTTTTATGATCTTGATTTCAACTTACAGTGAAGTGTGTAGGTGTTTGTTGAGAGAGAGGTTGTTGAAGTATTTTGTCAGAAGATCTACCTTGTTAATTTCTAACTTCTTTTGCTCTGCTATTACTTGAGAAGTTAGGAACGTCTTTAGTTTAAGTTAGTCGTAGTTGAACTTCTTATATCAGAAAATCTCAGCTGCGGCGTTTGTGTTTAAAAAACCTTGTGCTCTAAGCTGATCAAAAAGATAGGCAACTTAGTTTTAGTTTACTTTCTTTCAAACACCATCAGCAAGAGGGAGCTTCCCCTCCTAATTTGAAGAGCAGTTTATCTGTGCATAGCTGTCCGTTTTCAAATCCGCATTCCAAAGGTGCGAATTTAAACGCCAACAGCCTCAACATCAGCTAAAATGACCTCTTCACAAATGCTTAATCCAAGAGCAAGTTAACACACCTACAAGTGGATCTAGATAAGTATATCTCTATCCTACCTCTTTCATTTATGCAGGTATGATTTCTCATTGCAGATGTTACTTTGTTATTTGTTGCACATTATTATTCACTTTATTGCCTTACCTATAGCCACTATAGCCAAAGGTTTAAACTTTAAACATCCTTTTACCTCGTTCACCTACTTATAGCACCTGACATACTATCCTTATCCTTTGTTATCTAATCCAATGTCCTTCCTGATATCTTATATGCATAGTCTTTATAGTGTGTTCACTAAAAAGGCTTTCCACCTTTTTCCCTATTTAGAGGTGGATGCTTTTAGAGATCATATCTTAGAATAGACAACTTTCTTTTCTTCATGGGTTTTAGTAAAGTAAGTAATCGATATGGTTACTTGATCTTCAAATCCCTCGCAAGAGGAAGATTTGCTGCTGCTACTTTTAATTTTGGCCAAATAAGGAAAAGTTCCAAAGTAAATTAGTTAAGATATTATATAGTTTGAATGTGTACTTTTTTTTTTCCTTTGCTGCTGAACATGTGGGCTCATGGTCAGGAAGAGCTTTAGATAATTTCTCTCAGCAGGAAAAATAGTGTTTCTATCAAGTCAAGTCAGAAAGTAGTTATTGTTCCCTTATTTTGTTTAAAAACAAATATTGGCATGGGTAGATCTGCAGACAGGTGATAATTGGAGAATGCTAACTGAATTGAGTTTACTGCTATAAAATTTAGACAAGAAAAGATTCCTGTGATGAATAAAACTGCATTGGTGGCTTCTATTTCATGAACTTGATTTTGTTAATATTAGAATGACAGTATATTGAAAATGAAAAAATGAGAGGGAAAAATCTCCCTACTTTGAAAACTAAGGCCATCATTCAGGGGAGGAATGTCATGTCCCCTAAGTCGGGGCACTAAAGATAATAAAATACATGTTAAGAACATTAGCCATTCGATATAATTATAATTGTCAAAGACATTATTATAATTATAATTATTATATTATCAGGTAAGGAGAGAGAATGTAATGTCCCGTTTTCTTTAAAAGAGATCAATATATCCAAATGGTCATTGATTGTGTATTTAGGAGATTTAACATCATGGCACAAGAATTATCATGCCATTACTAAAGCCTGGATTTGACGTAAGAAGTCAAAGTCTCACCGGTGCAATTATATTGTGTTTGGCTAACCTGTATCCATGGGCATTGCAATTAATTGAATGAGCCATCGATGCTCTGATTGATGATTAAGTGGAGCCGTCTAAGACGTTGCCACCACCTTGTCTAATGATGACGTGGATAGTCAAACCTTTATGGCCTATCATGAGTGTGATTGCCATCTTCAGGGGATGCGTTTCAATATATGATGTGCGGCTAGTTCATTACAGTAAACAAATGATTATCGAACCTTTGAGAGTAATTACCCCGCCGCTGTTCATTATTTACTGAGAATGGCACTTTAACAAAGTAACAAATCGATTGAGCTACATATTATTCAGATGGCTAGGTATAGTTGAAATTATTGTGTCTCTTTTGGAAGCTAGTGCGGGCAAGAGCTAGCATATGCGGAGTATATAATACTCGAATATATGAAGTATTATCAGAGCAGTTTGAAGATCATTGCATTGGGGTTTATATCTTTTGGGGCTTTGCAATAGTAACCTGTTGCCGATAAACTAAACAATAAAATATACTCGCATTATACTCCAAGGTCCATATCTACAAGGAAATCGAATCATGTGAAGACTTTGTGATATCATGGCTTTAGTAGCACCGATGATAATATCATGTGGCACTCTGGCAAATTACATATAGAGATTATGGCCGATTCTCAATAATACGGGGCAGCGATTAAGCAAGCAAAGTTAAGGCAACAATCAACAATAACATAATGATAGTAATTGTTCTTAGGTGCAATTAAAGGTGCAATCATATATTAAAGATTAGCGTATTCAAAGTACAACAATAACATAAGACTGAAGGGTGTGATTAGAGAAAGGTTGTGATTTATTGGAGAGATGTGTCCTTAGATGAAAATAAGTGTCCCTAGGGAATCGACTCCTTGGAAAAGCTATAAAGATCATTTTTTAGAAGTTGTGAAGAAAATAATCGAATGATCGACTTATCGAATTTGTATTCAGATATTTTTGAAGATTTGAAAGCTCTTTTGAGAGCCAATTATCGTACATGGAAGACAGGAGACATCAAGGTACAAAGAACACGTTTAGAGTAGTACAGTGCGCCGATCAAGAGGTAAGTATCCTCACCCATTGGTTATTCATTGAAAGATTATAGAATCAATACAGATTACTATGATAGTGGGTTACTGTAGAATAACTAACCCCATATCTTATGCAATATTTAGTGAATGCTTCTAACACTCAAATCTGTGTTGAACTGTGAATTCGACCAAGTACAATATGATAAGTTTAGGCATATTAAATTAATAAATACATATGTCAATATATTGGGTTTCACCTATTCAGCATAAATGAATAACTAATTCCACATCTGAAGATTAATGGATAATATTTATCAACGTCACAATCACGTTGCTTATAGCAATTATTGTGCCTTATTAAGCTATTATGACTTTTACTATAAGAATAGATTTCGGGCCAAAATCCTTTTTGCTAATACCCACTGAGAACAGGAAGTTTGTGGAGGGAAAGGCTGGTAATTCAGTCAATTGATGGATGGTCCCAAGATGGGTAGGAAACCTTGAGGGAGTCCAATTGAAGACCGTTCACGCGCCCTTGGCACAATAATTCTTCCATCCGCTGATGAGGTTAGGAAAGAGGAAAAAGGCGAAGATCTATTCCGATTAAGAGTAATAAGTCATATCAGATTATGATGTGTTTTATGCACTAGATAGTAATGCATCTGCCTTGCTGTACAACCTGAAATACCTAATCTAACTATGATCAAGGATTCTGTGTGGTATTTGTTTGTTATGTAGGTCCTAAAGGAAAGTTTCATTTACAAGTTAATTGATTGGTAAATAAAAAATCCCTTATCTTAACTTGTGCATTTTATGTCTCTAATAAGGGGACTTACAAGGAACCATCAAGGCATATGTTGCACGCCAGTTCACTAGCATACCAGGGGCAAAGAGCGTAGAGCCACTGGCAAACCTTGGTTGAGCCCAATAGTCTCATATTTTGAGGGGATTACATCATTTGAAATAGGAAAATCCTCTACTAAAGGAAAGGAAAAGGCTCAAGGGCTGTATACTGATGAACCATTTTAGAAGCAGCCTATGGCTGGATGAGATGACTTCCTACCAAAAATGGCTGGTGTGGATAGCAGATTGCAAGAAGTGGTAGTGGACAAAATGGAAGTAACATTGGACACCATGAAAGTGGACAAAAATGCAGAGATATTCCTGTTGAGGGTGGTGAATGGATTATGTAAAGATAAATGGCTTGCAAAGGAAGAAGTTCTGGATTGGGTAAGGCGGGAATAAAAGATAAAGGAAAAGAATTTGGCAATGCCCAAAGGACAATTTATGCTTCTTCTTCCTTCCCAAAAGCTTCAAAGAGAGATCTTGACAAAACCCATGTGGTTATATAAGGAATGGGAAATCCATGTTTATCCCCAAAAGGTATGTTTCTCTAGTGCTCCTTTTTCTCTTCATATGAAAATATATGGGTGTGTTTTAATGGGATTCAATTAGAATTCTGGAGTGAAAATTTTAAAGGATATAGCAGGTGGTCTAGGGAAAGTAATGCAGACTGATTAAATTACTTTAAAACAAACTCAAAAGGTGTTTGTGAGAATTCTAATTAACAGAGATAAGGATCTTCCATTGTCTAAAAGTATATGTTTGAAGGCAGGAAGAAGATCTTTCATGCAAGAACTAGACTAAGGAAGGATTCCTGTGTTACACAGATATGCGTCCCCACCCCTCAAACCCCCGTCCCCGTCCCTTGAGGCGTTTCGGGGATGGGGAGACATTTGGGGACATTCCCTAGCCGTCCCCCCAAATCAAGAATGTAATGTCCCCTTTTCCTAGGCAGTCATTAGTTGTTGAGGTTAGTCCATCACTTGGTTCCTCGTGAACTAGCAGGTTGGTTAGGGGCCTTTGAGGGCATTTGTGACTGGACAATAAACCATTTGTGCTCAATTGGTGTTTTCCCAGCTGAGTGTTTCCAAGGTTATTGTTGTGTACCTGCCAGAGTTTGATTTGGACACTTTGTCCATACTATTTTTAGTGAGTCACAGGGGGTCAGCATCTTGGTCGGTTGGCAGTATTTCCATATCAGGAAAGTTGGCAGATTCTCACCATGAAGTGTCCTCGCATTTATCATGGTAATGGGTACTAAATTTAAATATGTTAATAATAAAGTTAAATTAAATATTTAACTTATTGCATTATTAATATATTTTAATGAATTATGATAAAAAGATAAGGAGTTTTACAAGATTATTTTATAGTATAAAGTTGGATGCTAACTTAAGGGAGATATAAGGCGGGAAATAAAATACATAAAATAACTTTAAATTGCCAACTTGGGCATGGAATTGGAAGGAAATATAAAAGCCCTTTTGTGAGCTCATTTGCACATTGATGTTGAGAAGAAATCTAATAAGGGTTTTGCAACTTAGTCTGGAAGGTCTAAAAACCTTGGCTTCATTGAGGATGAAAATCCTCATGAGGAACAACATGCTACAGGAGTGAAAGATCTCCCAAGGCTGCTAGCTGACAACTTCATTCAGGGGTTATACTTGTGCTTCAATTCATTGTAGGAAAAGTTTCGAATTTAGGGTTAGAAGTATTTATAAGGAATTAGTAGGAATATTGATCATCATTTCAGAGTAGTGGGATTATAGAGGTTTGTGAAGGATTTCAATAGTTACTTCACCTGTACAAAAATTGTCAGGAGACATGGATGCTCAAGTTTGTTGCTTGCTCATTGACTATAGCCATTCAGAGTTTGGGTGTTTCATTTGGCCATTCAAAGGGATTGCTTGTTATTTGATACCTCTTTGTGGGTCATGCTATCTCATAAAGTTGAGCCATAGCACAAGATCAGTTTCGGTGAAAAGACACAATTTGCATAGCTTCAAGACAGTCACTCCATAGCAGTTGGGATCGTGGGACTCAGACAACAATGATTCCACACTCCCACGGTAGTCATATTGTTCTCTACTTAACACGCCAACAGTCAAAGAAAACGTGGAGCCATAGTTAGGGATTTCTGCTCATTCAAGGAGCTGCATCAGGGTTCATAAGGAAGTTGCAGGTCTGCAATAGATGTTGCAAACAATATAAAGGAAGAGTGTGAACATACTTGGCCAGGGTATACATCTGCAGATTGGTACAACAAGCAAGGTTGCAGTTACCCACCAACGTAAGGAAAATAGGGACTTCCAAATCATTATGGCTTGTGTAAAATTCATTACCAGGTCAGATATGTATGTAATGAAAATATTTGTATTTTCAGACTATTAATTTTAGGAAATAGTATGCTATTTCAAATTGAATGAAACCTCTGTCTATGCACATATCGTGTTCTCTTTCCTATTGTTTTGAATGTAATATTCATTACCGTTAAATGTGCAAATAACATTGATTGTACTGTGCTTTCAAGGGAAATTTTGAAACCAATAGTATGCCAATAGTTTGACAAAATCCCTCACATTGTCAAACTAAGATAATCAAGAAAAATTGCAATAGTTTGGTTCCAGATTGGGGTGGGACATTACAGTGGTATCAGAGCCCAAGTTCCTACCATCTTGTTGGGTGATCTAGTAAAAGTTAAAAGTATGACAATGGGTTTTAGTAGCGTTGAAGATTAGATCAGGAGGAGTTATGAACAGGAAGCCATCCAACTCTATGAAGAATACCAAAGCATGCTTGATGGGTTTGAAACACAGGTTTCCTTTACTGATTTCAAGAGTTTAGTTGTAACCTTGAAACCTGGAAAAATGGGCTTGGTAAAGTAAATTAGAAGAATGATGGAAGAAAAATTTGAAGTTACCCTCGAAGAAGGGTTAGAGCAGGGAGAAGAAGCTCTTGTTTGTGACTTGTAGCCTACAGGTGATCTCGAGGAAGACAAAATTCAGTCATCTATTGCAGCCACATCCGATGAGCAATCTGCATTTGAAAGTGCAATTTTCAGTCATGAGAAAGATGTTCCAGTAGGTGATGAAAACGGTTTTCAATATGATACACCTCATGGTTCAGTACCTAATGATGGGTATATGGTGCGCAAATATGATGGAGCCTTCAAACCAGCTAATGATGATGGTTCTACATTTAATCTCAGTGATGATGATACAAGTGGTGTTTGGTTGGAACCCCAAACCAAGCCTATGGAGGGGAGTCACTATCATGATGCCCATACTAGGGAGTGGGATAATGGTTTATTCACAGAGGCAGCCAATCATGAGGAATATCGTGACCTCATTTTCCCTGAATTGGGCAATCAACATTTTAGCACATGGGATAAAGGTGTGATGGCCCCTACATATGATGTGGATCCTATTTAGGGTGGATCGACTTCTGACCATGGTGTTGTCCTAACTTCATCTACACGATTGCGCATGAGGGATGGCATTAATAGCATTGATGGTGTTAATATTAACCTTGAAAACAAATCTGATTTAGTGTTGCATGATGTTGATCATAAATCAGAAATTTATATGTAGTTGATAAGTCTCAGGGGTCCAATCATTTGGCAGGACAGCTGAAGGTAAATGAAGATTGGGTTATTGCAGCCATTAAACACTTTGATGACACCCTTAAGTTGATGGAAAAATCTTGTTGGAGGTTTTCAGGGGCACATATGGACCTTGATGGAGAACTTTCCCTTTTAGATTCTCAAGCATTTAGAGAAGCATTAAGGGTAATGAAGTCAAATTACCTACAACTACTCTTCAATGGAGATCACCTTCTCTAGCTAGGTGAGATCTATTTTGATGCGTTGAAAGGGAAAGAGGAGGTTGACAAGATTTCCTATGAGCTTGAGATTACCAAAGATTCTTTGAAGAGCACTCAAATGGCCCTTCAAGAATCAGAGATTCAAATTGATGAACTCTGTGAGGAATTGAAATTGGCTCAATCATCTTCATCCATAGTAGAAATTCAGTCTTCTAGGGCTGCCATAACACCTACAGATGAGAGTGGTACTCATGGTTTGAGGAGAGACCCCATTATGGTGGTCAAGCACGAGGAAAATTCAGATTTGCATGGGTTTGAGGATAGGTATGATTCTGAAATTTCCGAGTATACACACAACTTGCATCATGGAGATCATGAGGCACTGTTGTGGGGGAGCAAATTGAGGGATAAAGACACAAATATGACAGAGGTAGTGGTGCATACACCTTGTGGACCAACCAACAGTGAAGTGCATGCATCCACAAGTGACAAGGGCACAAATCTCTATATTGGCAATGTAGAGATTGCTATTGGTGAGTCTTGTGATGAGGAGGCGAATTCTTGTGAGACTAGCGTGTTGAATCATCACGCTGTTCCATCTTATCTACATGAGGATTGTAGAGCTTCATCTTATGGGAGCATATCTCCTACATTTGCCAACAAATCGGGTAAGGTATTGGTTGAGGCTGATTGTAGACATGAGCTTAGTGAGCCATAGGAACTTAAGGAACAACTGAAAGTCACCGAGTATAAGGTTGTCCAAACCTTAACTCACTTTGACAACACGCACAAGTTTGTTGAGTACCTCCTGTGGTTAGCTCAATTGGAAGAAAGCAAGAAAGGGGTAGTAGTTGGAACCTCTGTATCAAGTTTGCAAACTATCAAGCATGCCCTAGAGGGAATGAAGTCATAATAATTCCATTTTCTCTCAGATAGGGACTTAGCCATCAAGTTTGCAAAGGGGACTTACAGAGCCAATACCAAATCTGTCGTTCATGATGAGAGATGTGAGCCACCTCTTGATTCATGCGATGAGAATGAGGAGTGGAATCCCAATGACTATGCAGGTCTTCCATTGGCGCAAGCGAGTGAATTTCACCTTGACTGCATCGTGAGGAGTGCTCATTGTTTCTCTTTCAACCCACACATGGATGGTTTGATGATGCAAAAATGTGGGTTGGCACAGGGATTATATAATCCACTTTGGCATGGCGTGTTTCCATTTTCAAAAGGTGGAACCAGAACTTGCACGACTCCTACTTTGTTTCCCTCAAATGGTTGTATACAGGTACAAAAATCAAAGTCTCATTATGCAAATGACTCCTTGGCAGAGTTTGCAGCTTCCTTACTTTAGGGAGTTTTAGTGAAGCACTTACCCTTGTTTGGCATACACTTGGGGGAATGAAGATTTAGGGAAGTTGTGATCTTAGTGAGCATGATGGCATGTGTATGCCAGCCCATAGTGATGGAGTTTTACTCCATATTTGGTTAGGAGATAGTTGTCCTACTTCATGGGACAAGGATTTCTTTCACAACTCTTGGAGGAAAGCGACTCCTCATGAGTTTGGAGGAGAGTTGCATCATCTCCTCATCATGGGAGAGAGTGACATAGTGTTGATACTCTATCACCCTATTACCTCGGTGGTATCATTTGCATCCCCATAGGTCAGATTTTCAGTCTTGAGGGTGTTGATCTGTCCCATATCAGCAATCTGGGAAGAGTTGTTGTACATTTTCTAGCACCTATGATGGGGATTCATCGCATCCATGGGAGATCTATGGGAGTTGGAGAGTGGCTTTGTGTTGCTAGCACCTTGAGATACTCCCATCTTCTCATGTTTGATAGATGCAGGGAAGTGGTGGTTTGGGATCCAAGTGGTGACATGTTGGGCACACTATTTTGTTTGGATTTAGATGTATTGCTTCACTATTCACTGAGTATTGACAATGATTCTATCAGAGTGATGCAGTGGAAGTCAGTGGGAATTGAGATTGGTGGACTTCCAATTTGGTCATGGGATCTACGAATTACAATGCTTGGCAAATTGCTTCTTATTTGAAGAGTGACTAACAGAGTTGTTGAGTTTAGCTTTATTGTTCTCCAGTGGATGTACTGGGGTTTTGGTAGAGCATTCTACAAGCTCATTTGGGACCCCAATATTCAAGTGAGATAGTCAGGGTGTTCAAGTGCGGATTGCTTGGGGACAAGCAATCTTGGGGAGGGCGGACTGTAATCTCCCCTTTCCTAGGCAATCATTGGCTGCTGAGGTTAGCCCATCACTTGGTTCCCTGTGGACTAACAGGTTGATTAGGGGGCCCTCTGAGGGCGTTTATGACTAGACAGTCAACCGTTTGTGCTCAATTGGTGTTTTCCAACTCAATGTTTCCAAGGTTATTGTTTCGTATCTTTCATAGCTTGATTTGGACACTCTGTCCATACTATTTTTAGCAAGTCACAAGGGGTTAGCGTCCTGGTCAATTGGCAGTATTTCCATATCATAAAAGTTGGTGGATTCTCACCGTGAAGTGTCCTAGCATTCATCATGGTCATGGGTATTAAATTTAAATAACGTTAATAATAAAGTTAAATTAAATATTTAACTTATTGCGTTATTAATATATTTTAATTTGTGATAAAAAGGCGTTATAAGGAGCTTTAAAATATTATATTACAATATAAAGTCGGACGCCAACTTAAGGGAGATATAAGGCAGGAAATAAAATAACTTTAAAATTGCCAACTTGGGCATGGGAATTGGAGGGAAATAGAAAACCCCTTTTGTGAGCTCATTGCAGATTGATGTTGAGAAGAAAGTTGATAAGGGCTTTGCAAGTTGGACTAGAAAGTCTGAAAAATTGGCTTCATTGAGGACAAAAACCCTCATGAGGAACAACATGCTACAAGAGTGAAAGATCTCCCAAGTGTTAGTGTTTTTGTAGCTGCAGGAGGTATTTTCCAAAGAATTATTTCTCAAGGCAAGTCACCCTATTAATTATAAACAAATATTATATGTTCCTAGGTCGGCTCAAGAGGAGAGCTTGCCTAGTCTTGTATAGAATGGAGAGAGAGTCTCCACATTAGACAATCAATTCATTCCATTCTAAATTTGATTTCCTACAACAGCAGATTCGCATTCAAGAGGAGCAGATTCACTTCAAGAAGAAGAGTTGATATTCTTTGTATCTAAGGAACTCGCACTATCTTCAAGTGCTGGTCTATTGTATAATATTCGGCCTTTCTAGGGCATGATTTTGTGTGCTACTTCTGCACCATTATTTCTGATTTATAAGTGAATAATTTGCTGCTGGGTTTTTCCCTTTTGTATAAGGGTTTTCCTAGGATAAATCGTTGTGTTGTTTTCTCTGTATTGTGTTTTTTTGCTTATTATGCATTTCTGATGTGAAAAATTAACATGGTATCAGAGCTAAGGTTCAAGAAATCTAATCAGATTCAATGCAGAAATATATGTGAAGGATTAGCAAGAAACACAATGAGAAATCAGTCCAATTATGAGCAGACCTAGAGCAAAATAATGAAGAGAAATTCAAATAGAGGGCTTAGAGCATCATTCATATCAGCTGGGAGCATTCACCATGGGCGAACATCACAAGGCTAAGGCGAACCTCTTGAGGAGATGCTGAATATTGTCTTCACACCTGGGCATAATGAAGAAGTTGATTCATGGAGGCATGAATGAGGAAAAGCTCGAGAATCTTGGGAGCGTATGATTCTATGTAAAAAAATTCATTCTATAACGGTGTTACAAGGTACATCATCGGGCAAAGATGATGGTTGTGTTAGAAGAATTGTCACTGATGTCAAGACTTGGCTTAATCAGATCATTGAAATTGGATAATTCATTGTTGAGCTTAATGGTGTAAAGGTCCAAATCAGAATTATTAAAGATTAATTTGCAAACTAAACTAAAATGCCCAGATCGAAGCTAAGCATCATATACAGATGGAAGTCGATATGAAGTAATCAACTATTATGAAGATACTTTGACAAGTACGTCTATTGCAATCAGAATGTTGAAGATTCTTGATACGATTAAGAAACAAACACTCAGATTTTTCTGTTTGGAGTCATTCAAGCTTGTTAATCAATTCGATCATTAAGATAACACACGTTGATGATTAAGATAACACACTCAAATTATTTTGAGTCATTTGAGCTTGTTGAAGAATATCATTTCGATCATTAAGATTATTGAATATCTCTCTCACAAAGACACGGCTGTTCAAAATTAAAGGACGCACTTCAAAGAAATACGACTGAAAGTATGGACACATGTGAATCTTTGAAAGGTGCGGCTGTCTTGTGAAGTAAGGAATGCGTTGTTTGGTCAAGGACGTGTTCCAGAAAAAGAAAGCGATTTGCTGATCTGTAAGGACGTGTTCTTTAAGACATGGTAACTTGGTTTATATTTTTAATTTGTGTTTCTTAAAAGAACATGGCTTCCTAATAAAAACGATTCACTAAAGGAAAAGTTCGATTCTTGAAAGGATGTATTCTTTTTGAAAGGACGTGTTGTGACCTTTTCACAAATCACCCCATTGCGAATGGGAACCCCCTAATTTTTGCTTCGTTTGGGTCTTTTGGCTTTGCTTTTGGGTCGTTTTGTCGTTGTCTCTCTTTTGTTGCTTGTCTTTCCGGGGATGTGCCCGTTTGAATTGAAATTTTGGCTAAGTCTGTAGAATTAGGGTTTGCATTTCTCACGTCGGTTTGAGGTCAAATCAAGTTTGGCTATTGAAATCTGAGACTAACATTGTTGTCAGGAGGGCTACAAACAAGTTTCCACTGAATTTTCACCAAGTTCCGACAACTTACTATTTTTAGTAGGTACTTGATTTGGGGCATTTTCTTAGCACAGTTGAAATTCTGACCGATACACTACATTCTGAGCACCTTGAGCTATCTGCCTGCAAATTTTGAGCTGGAATGGACAACTTACTATTTTTAGCAGTCCTGCCTTCGAGGGCCACATTTAGGGTTTGCATGTTGGACTTTCAGATGCATGTCTGGAGATTCTTTGTGGGTTTTTTGAGACCTTCACAGTGATATAGCATGCAAAACGAGATGATGACTTTCAATGATTCGGGCTTCAGAGGTTGATTTTAGGGTTTGCATGCAAAGTTTTTTCCAATGCATGTCTGAAGAATATTTCTGGGTTTTCCAAGACCTACGCGATGGTATAACATGCAAAATGAGATGACAACTTTCAGCAGTCTTGACTTCGGAGGCTGATTTTAGGGTTTGCATTCAAAGTTTTTCAATGCATGTCTGAAGAATATTTATGGGTTTTTTGAGACCTACGCGATGGTATAACATGCAAAATGAGATGACAACTTACAGCAGTCTCGACTTCGGAGGCTATTTTTAGGGTTTGCATGTTGGAATTTTCTACGCATGTCTGGACATTCTTTGTCGGTTTTTCGAAAGCTTCACAATGGTGTAACATGCAAACCAAGATCAGGACCTTTTTGCAGAGCTGTCTTCAAAAGCTAATTTTAGGGTTTGCATGCAGGACTTGTCAGCGCATGTCAGGTTATTCCTTATGGGTTTTTCAAGAGCTACGCAATGATGTGACATGCAAAGCAAGATGATCACTTTTCTGGAAACTTACTATTTTTAGCATATCACCTTTGGCAGCCCCTCCCAGCACTTCAGTATCACAAACTGACCGGCATGCAACAAAAACGAGGTCAAGCGGAGGTCATTTGATCGACATGCAAGTCAAATTAGGGTTTCCAGCTTCGGGACCCAAAATGAGGAGTAAAATACTAGAATTTTCGAAAACCGGTGTATCCCATTGCGATCAATATCTTTCAAGCTATCCACCGGTAAAATTTGAAGGCAATCGGAGCACTTACTATTTATAGTAAGGCGTTCCAGAAACAAGCTATAAATAGCAGGTCAGCACGAGGCATTAGTATGAACAAGTCAAATAGGTGATGAGAACCCCATGGAGCGAATTTCAGATCAAACAGAGTTGCAAAAGTTCGAAAATCAAGCACTTACTATTTTTAGCATGTCCATGCAGAGGAATTAGGGTTTCCTAAAAGGTAAGGCGAAACACAACGGTCACCTAGAAGCAGCATCTGGCCACGATCAACATCTTTCAGGCAGTTTACACATAAAATTTGAGCTCATTCTAACCAATTACTATTTTTAGTAAGTTGCTAAAAATAGTAAAGACATGCCAACATTAGGCGCCAGTAGCTCAATCACGTCACGAGGTTCGAAGCAAAGCGAAAAATCAAGCCTCTGGAGCTAGAAATCAGCTTGAAATGCAAAAATTGAGAAACTTTCTAAAAATAGCAGGTTAAGGCAAGCTGAGGGCATCATGAACAATTCGCCCTAAGTTAGACAAAAAGCTGGAAAATTTTCTAAGTTATGCAAATTGGAAGCTCAGGGTCCTGAATGCGCCCAGCTACTTGAGGATGGCTAAAAATCTACTGAGTCTGGCAAATTTGAAGCTCCCTACTCCATATGCGCCTTTGACTGGGAGGAGGCCTTAAAAAAAAAATCTAAGTATGTGAGATTTGAAGTAGGCCCCCTTGAATGCGCCTTTGACTGGGAGGAGGCCTTCAAAAAAATCTAAGTGCTTGAAATTTGAAGCAGGGACCCCCCATATGCGCCTTGACAAGAAGAAGATGCCATGGAGAAAATATTCTAAGTACTTGAAATTTGAAGCTCTCTACCCCTATATGCACCTTGAGAAGAAGAAGAGGCTTAAAATTTTCTAAGTGTTGTAAACTTAAAGCTGGACCCCCTAAATGCGCCTTCACTTGGAGATGGATGAGAAATTTTATTAAGTGTTGCAAACTTGAAGCTTGCCACCCCTTGAATGCGCCCTTGACTTGTGGAGAGCTAGAGAATATTCTAAGTATAGAAAATTTTAAGTAGACTCCCTTGAATGCGCCTTTGACTTGGAGGAAGCTTGGAAAAAAAATCTAAGTGTGGAAAATTTGAAGTAGACACCCCTATATGCGCCTGTTGGCGTAAAAACTAACACCTCTGGAGTGCAGGTTTGTACGGACAGCTATGCACACTACGTAATGAGTGCTCTTCAAATTAGGAGGGGAAGCTCCCTCGTAGTGCTGGAATGCGTGGAAAATAAAAGTAATCTAAGTCCTATCTTTTTATTCTCAGCTAGAAGAGGCACAAGGTTAAGAATACCCAGAACGTTGCAGCTAAGGATTTTCTGGTTTCGTAGATCATTAACTACAACTAAGCTAACTACTTTAAATCTATCCAGTTTCCTCAAGAAAACAGAGCATGAGGAAATGGAGCAGGGATGATTATCGAACAATAAGCCGGGTACAGACTCACAACGTGAAGGCAAGGTGGCACAACTATCTGCTTGTCTGAATAGGCTTATTGGAAACAACAATACACGATAAACTAAGTACAAATTCTCAGCTTGAAGGCAAGGTGGCACATCTATCGGCGCAATCTGAATAAGTTTATTATTCACACACATCATACGATAACCAAGAACAAATTCTCAACTTGAAGGCAAGGTGGCACATCTATCAGCTCAATTTGAACGAGTTTATTGAACACAAAACATGAAGGATAGCCAACTAGGATAATAAATTGCATTGGCGAGACACGCATACAATCTACGATCAACTAGCCACTATATCTAACTAAAGCAAGAATTCACCATCATAATTGCATGAAACCCTGTGGCATAACAATTCATCATAATAGCAAATACTCATGAACAGATACAGAACGAGCAATATTATAGGCAAGGTAGGCACAGCATATATTTCTCTCTCGTGCAAAAGTTATTGAACAGATACAATAATAGCGATACTACAGGCAAGGTAGGCACAGCATGTATGCTATCACACAAAAGTTAATTACAAATGAGCAAAAGCTCTTATTTATAGACATCGAAAGGTGTAGGGAACCCTAAAATCACCTTGAGTCAACTACAGTCTTGCAATGCATGCAAGCTTTATTACTAAACCCTAATAAAGTAAACTATACAGTTAACTAGAAAACTACCATCAGTTAACCAAAACATTTAACCTAAATGGACAATGTGCAAGCATGCACGTCCTTATTTAAAGCAAAGTTAACTGGACACTACCTTCAGTTAACTGGAAACCCTAACCCTAATTCCTGCGAAGATAATTCCAAGGAAGAGATATGCATGTATGAAATCAGCAAGTGAACTCAAGACTGAAAGTCGAATTAACTGCTGCTCTTGACTCTAACCTCGAAACTAACTACAGGTTCCAACTGACTGATCACTGGCCGCTATCTCGAGCAACTCAAACAATCTTGGAAATATCCACTGGAATTTCATTGACTAGTAACTCTGGCGGCTCTGTAACTGAAGTGATGACCACTGTTTCTTTTGCAGCTTAACGCTTCATTGTCAGTTGCTCTGATGAAAACCTAAATTAAGACCGATTTGGTCTTGAATTCAGTCTAGTTGAACCGCCTTCTGAAAAACTTGCCCGTTGACTGTGAACACGGCTATGTTCTGACAAATTTCTCCAGAAAGCAAAAATGGCTCCTAGTGAGGCTAAAAATACCCTGTCGGAGGATAATTTTCACCAAAAATTCTGAGACATGGGTTTTGTCCGGAAAATGATTCTAAGACAACCCACAACGTCAAAATTGTGAAAAAACGCCGTTTAGCCTAACATGTAAAGACTTTTCAGTCGA
The DNA here is from genome assembly GCA_007258455.2 of Sequoia sempervirens. Taxonomy (NCBI): domain Eukaryota; kingdom Viridiplantae; phylum Streptophyta; class Pinopsida; order Cupressales; family Cupressaceae; genus Sequoia; species Sequoia sempervirens. The sequence continues at coordinate 190,800 of VDFB02291851.1, forward strand.
GAACTGTAGGGGTTTTTAGAGCTTTCTTGGGGCAATTTTCTTGAGAAAATCTGGAACATGGGTTTTGTGCACAACGGAATTCTGAACAAACCCAGATAATGCGATTTTCAAAAAGATGTGATTTTATCCCACATGCAAAGAAATCTTCGGAAAAAAGCACAGAGCTTCAAAATGAAGGCTGCGGGGCAATTTTCTCGAAAAAATCTAAGACATGGGTTTTGCTGCAAATACTAAAGTATGCGAACCCAGATGATCAAATTCTGAAAATACGCTGAATTTCTTTGACATGCGAAGAAAGTACCTAAGATGAGAAATAGAAGAAATAAGACAGAAGATAGAAAGTTTTATTTGCTCTGCTTCTATAGAATTCGCCAATCTCTTTTGGAATTTGATGAAACCTGCATGCAAAGTGAAAACAAAGTCTTGAATCTTCTTCCTCTGAACAATCTGAATCCGTTGCTATGAAGAACGTTGAATTATGACACCTGTAGCACCTTTAAATTGCTGCTCGCTCAAGAAAAATGTATATTTCTAAGCTTGTGATGAAGAAATAATGGACGCCTAAACTTGAATAAATAGATTTTCATCACCAAAATTCGTAGGAATGCATGAAATCTTGAAAATTGCACTTGAATTATGATTGGACCCCAATTTTAGTTAACTGAAGACTAAATAAAGCTAAATAAAGCGCCATGCTTTAAGACTAAAGTCGCCTTATTAAGACTTCAGTTGAAAAATCCATTTAAAGCATCATGCGAATTAAGCTTCAGTTGACAATTGAGTTCGCCATACTTCACATGCTTTAAATTCATGCTTTAAATCTTTAGTTAAAAATCTTAACTAAAGCGTCCATTTTGAAGACTGAAGTTAAAATATATAATGAAGTGTCAACTTCACAAAACTTCAACTAATGCGCCATGCATTCAAACTCAAGTTGACTCTTGACATGCACTTCAATTAAGTGGACATGCAAACTAGTAAACTCAACATGCAAAGTCAGTTAACAGAACATGCAAACTAGTTAACTCAACATGCAAACTGAAAGAATACTCAACATGCCAAAATGTGAACTGGAGATGACAACCCAGAAATCGTTCAGTCTAACTGAAGTTAGAACTCAAGTTAAGGCGCACCAGTCAACTTTTTTCGAAAAATCAACTTTGACCTCTCTAGGCATTTTCCAGACTTAGCCAATCTTGATGAAAATTTGGATTTAAACCTCTTTCGGGACCTCTATTCATCCCCTAACACTGGCTGACCGACTTCACCGATTGGTTGGCTGATAGGTGCATCGTAGAGTAGGACAAAAACTGATCAAAAGGTTCCTTGAGACTGAACATCATAAAACTAAGATCTGAAGGGTCAAAAATCCAAGCGCCCTTTTCAAAAACTGCTCTTTTTCTCAAACTTAGTCAAATTTACTCATCTCCGTCTCATACGAAGGGAAAAACAAATCCTTGATAACTTCTGATTGACCAAGTTTCAGGACTGGATCATAGGCTTACTGCGGAGCTGACCTCATTCCACATGACAGCTGCAAAGGCACATTTCTCCAGAAAACATCATCTGAGGGGTGAAAATCAAGGGCGCCTTTTTGAAAAGTTGCTCTTTTTCCACTAGACTTGGCCATTTCTAGAACTGACCAAAATATCACTAAAACTCTGACTACAGGCAACTAGGTTATCTTCTGATCTGACGGAGACAGGCAACGGATAGCTAGATGTAACACGAACAAACTAAATATCTGAGATCACCAAATAGAGGACATTAAAGGCCTCAAAAGCTCAAGCGCCTTTTTGAAAATGTGCTCTTTTGCTTTATTCACGACCTCAAAATCAAGATTTAACCCTGCGTTCGCCTCCTCGTCCCAACTTCTCAGCAATTCAGATTGACGTGCTGAAGGGTGCAATGCGAAGCTGGACTAAGCGTGAAACAAACCTCAAAGGTGTCATTTAATCTGAAACCTCCGTTTAGGGCCTCAAAAAGATGGGTGCCCCTAGGATAGACTGCTCGTTTTTGCTTCCGATGTTGGTCATTTTCTCGTTCTTCTCATTTTCCGCTGTATCTCCCATAACTCGAGCAAAACAGGTCCATTTGACAGGCTTGATAGCTCATTGTGAAGCTGGCAAGATCCCGGACAAATGTCTGCTGGAGGTGACAAACCCTAAAAACAGGATCTGGACCCCTAAAATCAAGGGAGCCTTTTTCAAAAAGTGCACTTTGCTCCAGAGTTGGAAAATTTTGATGATTTTCCTTCAGATTTTGGATTTTCTCAAAACTCTCCAATATCAGACTAATATGAAACTGACACAAGCTCCATATTTAAAAAGCCCAAAAACCATCTTCTGACATCACTTTAACTAGGTTTAGACTATTTTTAGCAAAATGTCTTAGTGAAGCAAAAAATTTGGTTTGGGTACAACAGTGCCCAAGGTAAAGAGGGGAGACTTGAAAATATTCTGAGTGTTATAAATTGGAAGTAACACCTCCTAAATGCGCCCTTGCAAGTTGATTTAGCAATAAAATGTTTAAGTGGTAAAAAATGAAACTACAAGGGGTCATATGCGCCTAATGTTCTGAGGGGGAAGTTTGATATTTTCTAAGTGTTATAAACTTGAAGCAAGCACCCTAGAATGCGCCTAGCCTTGGGCTGATGGTTGGAAAATATTCTAAGTCCTTGAAACTTGAAGTAAGGACCTCTATATGCGCCTAGGAAGGAGATGCCATGAAGAAATTTTCTAAGTGTGAAAAATGAAAGTAGAGGAGGTCATATGCGCCTGGACCTTGAGAAGGGTAGGAAATGTTACTAAGGCATTGAAACTAGAAGTTGACACCTCCAAATGCGCTTGGGACAAGAATTGAGTATTCAAGGAATTTCTTTAAGGCAAGGAAATTGGAACTGCAGAGGGCTAAATGCACCCAACTTGAGCAATTGATTGGAAAATATTCAAGTATGGCAAAATGAAAGTGAAGAAGGTTAAATGCGCCCAAGTGCTAAGAGGTACTTGAAAATTTCTAAGGCAAGTTGAAATGGAAGTTCAAAGATAGTAAATGCGCCCAGCTTGTGAAGGTAATGAAAAATGTTTTGACTCCACCTCAAGTACGCCTAAAGGAGAAGTAAGAATAGACTTCGATGAGAAATATTTTTCTAAGGTCTAAAAATCAAAAAATTAAATGAACCCCTTCGTTCATGGACACATGAATTTGATGCTTTCTGAAGGAAATTTTCTTCTGGGTACTGGACGTCTTCGATGAGGAATTGATTTCAAAGTCTTCCGCAGCTTGCCAAGGATTCCGAGGTGAAAATTTTTGATGGGCACCAGATTGATGAATTTCCTAAGCAAAATTTGAGAAATTTTCTAAGGCAAAAAAAGAAATGTTTGTGAAAATAAAATGCCTTGGCTGGTTGATTGAGGTTGGGTGCCCAGATGATTTTTGATCAAATTCTTGATGAAAATAGTTTTTTCGAGCCAGAGTTGGATGAAATATCAAAGTGAACGCCTCAGCCAATGAAATGAAAAGGGAGCAATGAAATTAATATTTTCACAAGGTGATTTCAAAGTGTTGGAGTGAAGTACGCCCAAGGAGTACAAGATGGGTGAGATTCTCTAGGGAATGAAAATGGAAGCTCAAGTCTTCAGATGCGCCCTAAGAGGGATGAATGATAATGCGGAAATATTCCAAGTCATGAAGATGGCAAAAGTTGTGCTGGAAGAAAAGGATGAACTAGATCACTCAGGCCTTGGGAATCAAAGCATGAAAATCAGGTAAGTAGGGTGAGTTTATATTATGAAGTGTTTTGATGCTCTTCTCCTTGCTTGTTTTGCAGGAGGAACGTCGAGACCAAATGGTGATCACTTGAAGAGATGGAACGGATACTTCAAGACAACATTACAACCTCGAAAGAAGAAAAGTTGCATGTTGGAAGAAATGGCTAAGTGTTGCACCTGACGCAGTCAGGCGAGTGGAAAGGAGGAATGATTGAATCAAAGACAAGAAAATCTTTCAAGTTCAGAATAAAGGAAAAGATGAAGGCCCAGTTGTTGGAGACTGACATCACGACAGATTGAAAGACAAAGTAAAGGAATTCTTCTTGAGTCTGAAGTCCTCCTGCAATGACCCAAAGGATGTTCTCCAACATACTCCGCATAACCAAAGGTACCATGACAAGGAGGAAGATCATCGTCAAATGGCTAAACGTACCTGCCATATCAGTCCAAGAAACAAAAGCCATGATGATCAGACTCATCCAGTTTGGAGTCAACAAGAGGAACAAGAACAATGTTAACGCGTTTCCAGACAAGAATCTTCTAGAGGATGGTGGACATTAATTGCTCATTTATTACTCCACTCCTCTTTTTAGGGTTAGGGCTGAGGTGGCACAATTTGGGCCATCCATCTGATTGTAATCTGAGCCATCCATTGGACTTGGTCAGCTATATAAAGGGGCATCCCCCCTCATTTGTAATTCAGTTAGACACTAGATTAGCTCGTAGATAGGAAGATAGAGAGACAGCTTAGAAGTAGTGTTGGCGTTTAAATTCGCACCTCTAGAATGCGGATTTGAAAACGGACAGCTATGCACAGATAAACTGCTCTTCAAATTAGGAGGGGAAGCTCCCTCTTGCTGATGGTGTTTGAAAGAAAGTAAACTAAAACTAAGTTGCCTATCTTTTTGATCAGCTTAGAGCACAAGGTTTTTTAAACACAAACGCCGCAGCTGAGATTTTCTAATATAAGAAGTTCAACTACGACTAACTTAAACTAAAGACATTCCTAACCTCTCAAGTAATAGCAGAGCAAGAGAAGTTAGAAATTAACAAGGTAGATTTTCTGACAAAAATACTTCAATAATCTCTCTTTCAACGAACACCTACACACTTCACTGTAAGCTGGAATAAAGATCATAAAAGTAGAACATAGATAACGGAAATCTGAGATTTTGGACCAAGGCAAAAGAGGCTCATGATTTTATTACTCAAATCTCTGGAACAAAGCTCACTTCTAACATGCCTTGAACAAGAAATTGCAGCTAAAGAGGCTTGCAAACTTATTCTTAACACAATAGAAAACAGCAATCACACTAACTCCTTGTTGGCTAAAGAGGCTCAACAATTTGCTATCACAACACAATTGAACAATACTTGAGCAACAAATAGAAGGCACAATAGGCTCGCTTTTGTTCTCACTAGCACGTTAAAGAAACTAAATGAGCAAAAGCTCTTATTTATAGAGAAGCAGAGGAGTAGGGAACCCTAAAATCTCCTTGCTTTCACAATCTAGGGCTTGCTCAGCAAGCAAGCTTTATTACTAAATCTAGAAAGAAGATAACATCTAAAACCCTAAGAAAGCAGAAAAAGCGGGAAACGCCAACTATTACATCTTATCTTCTTTCTCTTCTCAAAGAATGGATAATGATTATTCCAAGAATAGAAAGAAAGCAGGAAAGAAAGCTTCTAGAAGAAAGCTGCTTTAAAGCTCGATCACATCCGCTAGGAAGTTAGAGATTGTGTCCCGGTTCGGTGCATCTATGCCATCAACAACAAAACACCGCTTTTCTAGGATATCTTCAACATCTGCAATAGATCTCAGGAAATCTTCGACCTCATTGGCCGCTTTCTCGAACTTTGCTAACATCATCGAAATATGACCTATCCTTCCGCCAACTGGACTGCAACTGTGAACAACATTCTGAAACTGATCTTGCACTTCCTCAAGCCCGACGTAGGAACCATCTTCAAGACTGTACTGAGAAGGGATTTCTATGACGAATTCGCTGATGAAAAGAAGAGCCTCAACCACCCTTTGTCTGTAGGCGATGAATTCTTCAGATATTCTCTCATAGGTTTTAACTTTGAAAACATGACGCTCTCTCCAAGCAAGGATTTGTCTTTTGTGCTCCTTTGAAACTGTTGAACTGTAGGCTGTGTCTAAATCAGCAATGATAATCTCATGCCTAGGTTTTACTTCAGCCAGTGTTTGTTCAAATCCTTGGATGCCTTGACGTAGCTCATGAGCGTCTTCCCTTAACTGGAACATCCCTGCCAAGATCTCCTTTCCTCTGACAATGAAACTCTCGATCCACTCCTGAGTCTCTTTCCCACAAATGACCAGCTGTCTTAACTGATGGTGATCAGCTGGTGTCTCCAAGACCTGGGGCAGCAACTGGGTTGCTTGTAAAGAACCATGGACAAGGTTAGAAATGAAAAGCCTGAGCTGCTGATTTTCAGCCTTGAGGGCTGCCTTGTCTTCTCCATCTTTAAGCACTCTTTCTTGAAGGTTTTCGGATACAACTTTGAAGAGACTCAAATCTGCATGTCTGGTATTTCTACCGAGATTAGCCTTGACCATGACAAAATCATCCATATTCACCTCATCCATGTTCTTGTCTTCTGGGGGCACTGCAGTCTCCATGACTATCTCGTTACCAGGATTCCTATCAAAGTGAACTTGCTTCTTTGCCTTCTTCTTAGGAGGTTCCTGATAGATGTTATCGAGATCGTCAACACTTACTTGATATGAAGGCCTTCTCCTAACCCTTCCTAAGGAGTTCTCAAGCCAAGACATGGTAGTATCTTTACTAACTTCCTCAGGAGGTGCTGTTGCAATCTCTTCATCATCTTCAATATCAAGATCAATGTGAATCGGTGAAGAACCTGTCAAAGGTACAGAAGCATGTTTTGAAGGTGGCTCCTCTGCTTCATTCTGAGGTACGAGCTTGTCAGGAAGAACTTCTGAATCAGCTGTAGGCTGCTCCTGTATGACTATGCCTGAGAAATCCAACCTTCTTTTTAAATTTTTATTTGATCTACTACCTTTGACGCCTTCTTGAGACTGACTTTTTCCCTTCCCTTTTGACTGCGCTCTGGAAGAAGAGGGAATGGTCCTTGGCGGCTCTGCTACTGGAATGGAGTTCTTCCTTTTAAGGATTAGGAAAACCTTACTATGCTCAAGGACTTGTCTTGTCCTCTCCTCTACTGAAAGAGATTCCTTGTTTGCCCAGTTAACTTGTGGTAAGGGCTGATCTTCAATTCGCTTCTGAGTATACATCGGGAGAAGCACATCTTCATCATCATCTAATAGCCCTTCTATATCTTCATTTAAGCAGTCTTTCATCTGATGGAGAGTGAGCCTGTTGTAACTACGCCTCCGCACCTCGAACTCATCAGCACAATTAGCCCAAAAATCTTCAAGTGCGGCTATATGATCATAGTTCTTCTCCAATCGACCAGCGTAGACACCATGAGGGTCAAAAGATCGTCTCTCGCTGTAAGATTTGAGGCCGAATTTATCTAACTCTTCTCCTATTGTCCTGGCATCTACAGCAGTCTTGCATGTATAAATACCCAACCCTAATGGAAACTGAAGAGAGGGTTTCCTTCTGTTCCTCAAGATTGTGTGGACACCGTGAGCCCGCCTCAAGAACTCCATGAAGATGACCTCATCTGACGGATACCTTGGCAAAATGAGCGGGGCACCTGAATAACTATAGACCCTGAGATAGGTAAAGGTAGGAAACTGTATAAACCAATCCGCCCATTCCGCCATTGCTGCCCTGGCAACTGAAGAGATGCGGACGTGCAATTCGTTGTCTAGATCCCGCACTGTGTACATCAAGAAGGCCTCGTTCACCCTTTTGTAGTAGTGCAACGACTTTGTGAACTCCAACTAGGGATAGTAGTTATATATGTGTTGTACGCACAACGATCCCTCGGAGTTCAACCCTCTAAATTGACCTTGATAGGCCACCAGGTAGACTAGGTATGACACCATGTGGAATACATGAAACTGGAAGTATTTTGTTATCTGCTGATGTAGGCAGTCACTAATCAAAGTAGGCCAATCATAGAATTCGGTTTTCTTCATGATGTGGGGTATGGCGTAAAACATCCAAGGTTGGAACTTGGTGGGATCTTCTAAGCCAGTGACCCTGTTGAGCAAAGTGATGATGATGGCAATCTCGTCCTTGAATTCTCCTCGCCCGACATTCTTGGGCAATGTTTTATGTTTTTCTTTCATCCATCTCTGTGCAATCTTTTTACTATATTTATCTTTATGCATATTCCATATCCTTTCACATTCACCCTTTGAGAGAGTTACGCTTTCAGGCCATGGGGGAATGGAAAAACACTTCTCGATCATATCAGGCTTTAGACTGCAAATCAATCTACTATCTGCTGACTGGATCTCCCTTGTAGCCGGGTTGTAATGCTTACTGCAAGCGATTACGAACTCAAGGCTCTAAACTCATATAGGAATAGACGCTGCTGCGAGGAGTCCAGAATGTCCCAGGTTCTTGATTGAAGTGCTGCCTGCTCTCTCCAAGGCATGTACATCGAACACCGGCTTGACATGATGCAAGTCCGTCTCAGCTGTTTTGATGTAATTGTGAAAGAGAGCTGATTCAGTCTTGAAAACATTGGGAGTGTAGTCCATTTCGGAAAACTTGAAGAATGACTGTAAACTCGCCCTAGTCCTGACAAGTTTTGAGCAATTTCTATTTTTAGAATGCTGATTTTTGTGCTCCAACGGACAAATTTTTGAGAAATTTTTCTGAGATATGGGTTTTGCTCAGAACTTCGATGCAAGACAACCCAGATCATCCATTTTTGAAAATTTTGACTTTTGCCTAAAAAAGCAACAAACCCTAATTTCTTCAAATTTTCTTGAAAAAAGTTGGCCCCTGGGTTTTGTTTAGAATATGATTAGAAATGGACCCAGTTGATTGGAATTGCAAAATCCTGACGTTTGATCGAAAAAGCAGCCAACCCTAGATTTTGAATTTTCTTGAAAAAAAGGCTGCGATATGGCTTTTCTTCAGAAGACTGATTGGAAAGGACCCAGATGGTTGAAATCTGAATGTACTGAGGTTTTCACTGACATGCAAAATAAAAGCACTTGCTGCAACTTGATGAAGTTCTTGAAAAATTCTTCAAAAGATTAAGGCAAAAAGACCCAGATGACAGAAAAATGGAAAGCCTTGGCCTTTAGCTTGAAAAATTTGATCTTCTGGAACAAAAAGCTTGAAAAAACAAGGGTTTATGCTTGCTGGTCTGAAAAATCTGATGTAAAACCAGCAAGGATGGATTCTTGAATCACAAAAATTCTTCAAACTTGCTGCTCCAACTTCCTCCTCTGGATGCTACCTGCAAAAATAATGAAAAATACATGAAAGAATGATGTTAAATAGACTTTAGGGTTTTGGATTAGGTTTTGCTTTCTTTGCTTTTATTTCCAAAACCCTAAAACTCAGCTTCCTTGAACTTGGACGCCATTCTCCTCTTGCAATTTTGAAACCTTTTGAAAATCTCAAAAATTTCTCTAAGGCATGAACATTTAGGCGCCCTTCTTCACCTGGGGCGCCCACTTCTTCCAGTGTTAACCAAAATTTTAACATTTTCAACTTTCCTTCATTTTGACATGCTACTTCGCCTCTGATTTCCTGTTGGCAGATTGATCCGTCAGGCTAGCTGAAGGTTTCACGGCAGAGCTTGACTGATTCTGAGAAAGAAGTTCTGGAGGCACCTCTGGCAAAATCTTTCATTTCGACCTCCGAATTCATGAGTGCCTTTTCCTTCCAGGGGCGCCCATTTCACCCAGAGATAGCCATTTTTCTGATCTTCAAATTTCTTCATTAAATCCTCTTCTACAGACGATCTCATCGGATTTGGAGCTCCGGGCATCGGATTGACTGAAGAGTATGTTCATTGCGAAGCTGACGAAAAATGAGAAGGGGTCTTCCGGGATGATCTTCGCCAAACGATAGATTTTATGCCCTCAAAAGTTTGGGCGCCCATCTTGACTGGGGGCGCCACTGTTCGCCAGAGTTAGTTTATTTTTCATTTCCTGTTGCTTGCTTCTGAAACTTCGTTTCCAGCCTTTGTCGGACCCTACATTCAGCTCCTCGTATCTGGTGACCGCGAACTTCGTTTGACGTGCTGAGTGTCTCACTGGAAAGCTGGATCAACTGCGAAGAGATTACGTTAGAGCCTCGTCTGCGAATTCATTCGTTTGGGCCCTTGAAAACTTGGGCGCCCATTCTTCCCAGACTTAACCATTTTTTATAATTTTCAACTTCAAGTTTGAAACCTTCATTCTGAACCTTCGTCTTTGATCTGAATTTGCCGGAAGACGACTAGTTGAATACGCTAACGAAGATAGGCATCGCGAAGCTGGGCAAAATCTGAAGAGATTGAGCATACTTTTGGATCATGACTGCTGAATTTACCCCTCCAAAAAGTTGGGCGCCCTTCTTCCCCAAGGGTGCCCAAAATCTTAACACTTAGTCAATTTGGTGATCTTTTCCAAATTCTTCACGTTGACTTCAGTTTGAAACCTCCTGTTCGGCGCTGAATTCCGAATGACTGAGTAATCTGATAACTGCACTGCTAAATCCATCACGGAGCTGGTAGAGAACTGAACAAGATTGACTGGAGGTGCAAACCCTAATTCTGACATTTGATGCCCTAAAAAGGTGGGCGCCTTTCTTCAACTGGGGCGCCCAAACTTGCCAGTGTATTTTCATGAATTTTCAATTTTCTTTCTCGTTCTTCGTGCATGTTCATCATTTCATCTTCTGTCGAATGCCTCGAACGTTGGATCTGACGCCTGGCAGCTGGCTGACCTCCATTGATGACCTCGGAGCTCCAGATATGCTTCTGAAAAAGCAAAATAGACCCAGTAGGGAAAAACTGATCATTTTGAGATTCCGACTGCACCAGTCTGATGTGGGCGTGATTTGAGCCAATCAAAATCAGTTCGGACCCTGTCGGACCAACTTTCTATTTTTAGAAATTTTCTATTGTTAGAAAATTTTGCCAATATCCGTTTCGAAAGAAACCCAGAAAACGTTACTAATTTTAGAAATTTTCTAAAAATAGCAGTTTTCCTAAAATTTAGGGATGAAAAACTGAGATCTGGGTTTTGTAGGTTAAGCTGTTCTTAGCAGACCCAGATCGTCAGATTTTGACAATTTTGCGTTTTAGCCCCTCATGCAAGACATGCACACCCAAATTTTGACCTTTTTGACTGATTTAACAAGACTTCTACTGATTTCTTCAAAATATCTATCTCTAACAAAAATTTTAATTTTGGGGTACAACAAGTAGCATAGCGTAGATTGATAGTGTAGTATGGAGAAGAAGGAAAGTTTTTCCTTTGAAAACTTTGTAAGAAATTGTTGTGAACACTCTCTCAATAAAAAAAGTTTTCATTGATGGTGAATTTCGTCTTTTGTTGTGAGTAGCTAGCAAGGTTTCTTCGTCCTTCTGATTCGAATAGTAGCTTAAAGTAGAGTAAATTTCATTTCATGCAAGAAGATAGTAATAATGGAATGTGGTGTTTGATCTAAGCAAGCTTCGTTTATCCATACCACTAGCGGACTCATTGATGGTGTGTTCGCCTTGCGTGGTCAACTGGAAGCGTTGTGGACCTAACTTTAATCATAGTTTGAATGATGGTATGCATCGTTGTGACGGTATCTTCATGTCAAGCGGTGGTTTGAATATCTTTAGTCACCTCCCTTGAAGATTGCACCGACTCCGCGGAACCTGTCCGACGCGAGGCAAAGCGAAGTCCGGTTGAAGTTTGCTGAAGTTAAGCTCCATATCCCGCATTCAGGATATAATTTAGACCTTCTGAACCCTACACTCATTTAAATTCAGTACTTTCTGGTTAGTATAGGAAACCCGTGCTTCGTTGATGAATCTTTCGAACTGTGAAAATCCCTTTCTTTGTTGTTGAACAATTTCGTAAGTCCCCTTGAAATACCAACAAATCACATTGAGCCAACTGAGACTATCCACTACGTGAAGGAACCTTGGAGTTGAATGCATGATCTTTCTAGCAATCTTAGCATGCAGGAGATTTTGTTCAAGAGAGGATAGAGTCGCTGTTGGTAACTTTATTCTGTGTTGGTGCAGTCACGAAAAACACATCAACAGGATGTATTCCTTGAATCTCTACAGGTGCGGCTGCAAGTTAAAATCTGAAAAATAAATTAAGATTAATTCACACAAAAGTGAAGAGGTGCAATTAAAAAGGGATGTGCTCTTTAATCAAGGGATGTCAGCTTTAAGCAAAATATATAATAGATATTCATTTCAAAGTGTGGAGTGTGGTTGTGAAGTAAAAAGTGATACAAATCAGAAACCCATCTTCTTGTGTGGGCTAAGTGTGAGATTTTTCATCACAAAGGCAGATTGGAAGATTGGGAGAGTGCAGATCTGATTGAAGTCATTTACCTTCATCCATCAATTCAAGGTTTGTGCCTTGCATTAGGGGTCAATTCCTCTTTGTAGGTTGGTGCCTACTAAAATTGTTAAGGGGTTGGTGCTCCTTGTAGGTTGTAGCCTACTAAATCATCTCACTTATAAATCAAGTAGGTTGGTGCCTACTTCCATTTGTAAAAAGTCATTTAATCATTTTCAATAAAGTGGTGACAACTTGTTTTCATTGAGTCATATCAAAAGTTGATTGTAATAAGAGTTTAAAAATTGTTTGAAAAGATTGAGAATAGAAAGTTTGGTTTGATTTACTGATTCATCCGCCCCCCCCCCTCTCAATAAATCTTTTGTGCTCTTCAGGTTGTCAGGAGGAGAAAAATGGCTACAACTGAATCAACAAAGATAATTTCTATTATGATGGATCGAGGAGCAAAAGAATGATGGATTAATTATCAAAGATTGCATAAGGAATTCAGGGGCGGAAAGGACAGTAGATTGGTGTTTAGATGTCGATGTTGGTTTAAGCATTTGAGGGAGAGTAGAAAGAGGAAGGAAGGGATCTCGGGAATCCTTTGTTCAGGGAATTCACAAAGTAAAGTTATGTTCACGCGTCCTTGATCCCCTATGTTGCGAGGCTTGAAGGAAAAGACATTGTGTTTGTCTGCACTTGAATGATTGCTCTAGTTTCTCTCATGGTGAAGAGGAGGAAGGCGGTTGATGCCCAACCTCATGAAAGAGATGGCAGTGATTGGGCTCCTCTACATATTGCAACTCATAAAGGCATTTTGTAAATGGGTGTCTCAATCAAATATCAAATCCAGGATACTAGAGTCTGATTCTTCCACAAGTTCAGATCTACTACAGGTATAGAGTTCACTGTTTACATGAATTGGTATGGTTAGAAGTTTGGATTTCTGGCCAGCTGCAAGGGAGGGGAAATCTTAGAGTCAGTCATTTGAGCCTACTTCCATCGCTTGAAGATTTAGTTCAAAATAACTTTATTTCATACCAGGCAAGGGTTGTAGTGGGCAAGACAGTAAACTTGAAATGCCATTTGCTATTGGAAGGGTTGGACTTGGATTTGTTTTTGAAGAAAACACTGCAATGTTTAATCCTCATCCTGGCTTAAGGATCAACTTTGGTGGCAGACATATTGGAACAATTTCCTGACCATTTTTCCCCATATATGCATTTTTGGATGCGACTGGGAGGGAGAAAATATTGTAATGGAGCGGCTATCACAGGTCTCATAAAGAAATCATGATATTCCCAATGGAATCGATTCTCCCTCAGTCAGCACTGTGTTGGCAGAGCACATAACCATGGAATAATCTCTTTCTAGGTGTTGGATTATTTGAAGATATATTCATTATTTGAGGTGACGATTCTTGGAGATTATTGGTGAAGAATTGCTTATTCACTGAAGACTACTACTGCAGGAAACAACTGATTGAATAGTTTGATATTATTGCATCATTGAATTCCTTGCTTGAAATAAGTCGGGATGTCTCCTTTGAAGAGGAGGTAGCCTTTAGGTGACCTAAAGGATATTACATGGAGATAGTCAGTGAGGAGCAGGAGGCTCCAATGGATATGGATTCATCCTTGGATTACACTCCTAGCATTCAGAGGGAGTTAGATTCCGAGAATTCAAGGCACGAGTTGAGATCATGTTCAAGAAGAGGATTAAGAGTCTGAAATCAAGATTAAAATATGGTAGGGTTAGAAATGGTGCTGAGGAAAGCAATCCAGCTCCAGAGGGAATCATAGCATCATTAAGATTTGTTGTAATGTATATTTCTTTGAGATGGAGAAATATGAGGTGAAAGCCCTTGTAATGTATATTTCTCTTAGACGGAGAAATATGAGGTGAAAGCCCTTGTAATGTATATTTCTCTGAGACAGAGAAATATGAGGTGAAAGCCCTTGTAGCGTATATTTCTCTGAGACGGAGAAATATGAGGTGAAAACCCTTGTAGTGTATATTTCTTTGAGATGGAAAAATATGAGGTGAAAGCCCTTGTAGTGTATATTTCTCTAAGACGGAGAAATATGAGGTGAAAGCCCTTGTAGTGTATATTTCTCTGAGATGGAGAAATATGAAGTGAAAGCCCTTGTAGTGTATATTTCTCTAAGATTGAGAAATATGAGGTGAAAGCCCTCGTACAAGATCACATCTCTAAGACTGAGTTGTGTTTTCCACAATTGGGTGTAGCCATTGTGGACGTCATGTTGAGAGACTCCATGACGAAGATATTTGAGAATACCTCCCTAGCTAAGAGGGAGTGTTAGTGTTTTTGTAGCTGCGGGAGGTATTTCCCAAAGAATTATTTCTCAAGGCAAGTCTGCCTATTAATTATAAACAAATATTATATGTTCCTAGGTCAGCTCAAGAGGAGAGCTCACCTAGTCTTGTATATAATGGAGAGAGAGTCTCCACATTAGAAAATCAATTCATTCCATTCTAAATTCGATTTCTTACAGCAGCAGATTCGCATTCAAGAGGAGTAGATTCACTTCAAGAAGAAGAGTTGATATTCTTTGTATCTAAAGAATTTGCACTATCTTCAAGTGTTGGTCTATTGTATAATATTCGGCATTTCTAGGGCCTAATTCTGTGTGCTACTTCTGCACCATTATTTCTGATTTATAAGTGAATAATTTGCTGCTGGGTTTTTCCCTTGTGTAGAACAGTTTTCCCAGGATAAATCGTGGTGTTGTCTTCTCTGTATTGTGTTTTTCTACTTATTATGCATTTTTTATCTCAAAAATCAACACCAAGGCTGCTAGCTGACAACTTCATTCAGGGGTTGTGCTTGTGCTTCAATCGATTGCAGGAAAGGATTCAAATTCAAGGTTAGAAATATTTATCAGGAATTCGCAGGAATATTGATCATCATTTCATTGTAGCGGGATTACAGAGGTTTGTGAAGGATTTCCAGAGTTACTTCACCTATATGAAAATTGCAAGGAGACATGGGCACCAGAGTTTGTTGATTGCTCATTGACTATAGACATTCAAAGGGATTGCTTGTTATTTGATACCTCTTTGTTAGACGTGCTATCTCATAAAGTAGAGCTATAGCACCCACGCCATAGCACAAGATTAGTTTGGGTGAAAAGACATGTTTTGCATAGCTTCAAGACAGCCATGCCATAGAAGTTGGGATCATAGAACTCGGATAGCAGTGATTCCACACTCCCAGGCTAGTCATATTGTTCTCTACTTCACATGCCAGTAGTCAATAGAAATCATGGAGCCAAAGTTAGGGATTTTTGCTCATTCAAGGAGCTCGTGAGGTTCATAAGGAAGTTGCGGGTCTGCAATACATGCTGCAAACAGTATACAGGAAGAGGATGAACATCCTCAACCAGGGTATACATCTGCAGATTGGTGCAACCAGCAAGGTTGTAGTTAACCACCAATGTAAGGAAAATAGGGAGTTCCAGAACATTACGGCCTATATAAAAGTCATCACCAGGTCAAATATGTATGTAATGTTTTGAAAATATATGTATTATCAGACGGTTAATTTCAGAAAATAGTATGTCGTTTCAAATTGAATGAAACCTCTGTCTATGCACATATCGCATTCTCTTTCCTATTGTTTTCAATGTAATATTCATTACCGTTAAATGTGCAAACACCATTGATTGCATTGTGCTTTGAAGGGAAATCTTGAAACCAATAGTATGCCAATAGTTTGACAAAATGCCTCATATTCAACTGAGATAATCAAGGAAAATCACAATAGTTTGGTTCCAGATTGGGGTGGGACATTACAAAGAAAATGTGGAAACATCCTGAAATGTGTCCCTAAAATTGGCAGTGGCAGGAAACACATAGGAGACGTCTGGCTGTCCCCAAGGCGGCTAGGGATGTCTTTGATGTCCCCTAAGTTCCCTAAGGACATCCAAGCATTCCCTATTGAAAAACAATTGTTAATAATGTTTTTAAAAAAAGGCTGTTAAATATATCATGACAACATTATAACAGCAGCAATAAATATATCATGACAGCACTATAATAGCAATATAACAACAATTAAGTTAATCATGACAGCATTGACAACAACAACTGTAGTATAACAGCAATAAATATATCATGATTCAGATTCATAGTTAATGATATAAGTTATATAACAGTTAATATTAATAGAAATAATTTGGATCTCTGTTTTCAATGTTTCATTGTTAAAAAAAAAGCATCAAACTTCAAAATTCTTGATATGGTATTAGAGTCAGTTACCACTGTCAACTGCAAAAGATATTTAAGGTGTATTTGCCATGGTTTGGTACAATGTAGCATTGTGTGAGAAGTACAAACAAACAATATTTTTTGGAATGTGGTTGGCATGCAGGCTCCTACAGACATCATCCAACATCATTTTTACATTGTCATGTTATATTGCTGCTGTTTACTAGTGTTCATTAACTTGTAGAAATCTCTCTCTCTCTCTCTCTCTCTCTCTCTCTCTCTTTATATATATATATAGATTTAAATTTTCATATATAATGTCGCCCCCCCTGTAATGTCGCACCCTAGATGGAACAATCTCTATTGCGATTTTGCTCGACTAATATTTAGTTTCACAAATGGGACATTTTGTCAAACATAAGTCATCAAATTCAGTCTTTTATCTCAGAATTGATTTCAGACTATGGCAACTTTAATGCATATGATGGAAGAAGTTTGCACATTAAACCACAATTACACTCATAGTATAGCAATGGAATAAAAGGCTGAATTCACAACTGATTACTCCTCATTAACATAGAATCCTTTACAATAGTATTGCTGATCAAAATCAAAAACAGTGCAAATATACTTGTTGACCCCAAGAGATGGAACTCATTAATCATTCACAATTATCTCTAGGTATAGACAGTGATAATTATATATCTCAGACTTAACATACAGCAGATACAATAATATTTGTGTCCCCATTTGAAAGGAAGTAAATGGAGCAAGAATGAGAGACTGGTGTTTGAGGTCTGCAGTCAGCTAACTCCTGAAAGTTACGCCCATCATCAACTCCAATGCACAGCACTGTCCACGGCTTCCCTCAAGAACTCTTTACAACAGCAAAATGGTGGGCAATCTCCCTAGAGACAATCCCACGCCCCTTCTCGACCCTCACGGCACCTGAACAATGCACCACGAGCCTTTCTGAATGTATCCACCCAGCTCAAATGTGGGCAGCAATACCCATCATAACACAACGCCCAAACAAAAAATGTATATATATAGCAATTTCAAGGAGAATGGGGAACGTAAGCTCACACCCAACAACACTTCATTTAACATTACCAATCACCCAACAGCTTAAATACTTTAGTAATGTCTTCAAAACCAACAACCTTGCCTGTCATAGATTAAATAACATGCTTGCAATTCCTCTATAGTCAATCAAACCCTGATTATTGAATCTCTCCTGGAAATCGATGAAGCACAAGCACAATCCCTACAATGGAATTGTCTGCAAGCTGGCTTGGGAGATCTTTCACTCCTGTACCGAGCTATTCTTCCTCAGGGGTTTCGTCCTCAAAAACCAAGTGTTTCTAGACTCTTTAGTCTCCTACAAAAACCCTTTACAAATAATTTTCTCCACAATGAATGTGCAAAATGAGCTTTCATTGCCCTTTTATATTTCCATGCTCAATTTGCATTTGATTTTCATTTCATTTAATTTACTTTCATTTCCCACCTTTCATTCTTTTAGTTTTGATGCATAACTTAATAAAATAACATCCCTTTAAAAAGTTACTTATATCTCCCTTTTAAATTGGCAATTAACTTTATATTATAAAGTACACGTTAAAATCACTTATATCCTTACAAATATAAAGTCCCCTTTTAATATTGTTTAATAATGCATAAAGTTAAATTATGTAATTTGACTTTATTATTTGACATTATTAATATTAAATGTATAGGACCAATATTAACCAAAATAACTACAGGATATAATTACACCATCATGACAAAAGTAGTAACTCCGCCAACTGACCATACCCATGACTTACTATAAATAGTAACTATCAGCAACACATCCAAGTGACTTGCTAAAAATAGTATGTGTCAAAGTGTCCAAAATGGCCTTCAGAAGGCACAACACAAATAAACTGGGACACTGAACCAAAGAGTACTGAAATAAACACCGAAAGCCCAGCTGAAGAACCAGAGATCTCCCTCAAAGGGGTCCCCTGCACACCCTTTTAGCCTACGGGAACCAGTTGGTAGACTAACTACTACATCAAAATACTGTCCAAGAAAAGGCGACATTACAGTCTGCCCTCCCCAAGCAATCCTCACCTGGATGCCCTGGCCTGTCAACTCAATACTGGGATCCCAAATCAATCTGTAGAATGCCCAACAACATATCCTCTACATCCGCTAGGTAGAGATAAAACCATGCTCAGCATCATTGTAGGCAACTACCTATTGATGTGTGTTTTATGGCACACCGAACATAGAATTCGTGCTACAAGGAGGGCCCACAAACAACAATAGTAAATTACTCTCAAAGTAGGAAAGATGCAGTATGGTGTTTCCGCATGAATTTCCTTTTGACATACCTATTGAGCAACCAGAGCAAGGACAAACCGATATTATTGATCAGTTGTATGCACTAGCTTGGAAGTCACAAACAGACCGTGCTCAATTTGGACGAACATGCCATGTTCTTGCTAGGGAGTAAGAAAAAGGACGACGAATCGAAGAAACAATTCAAAGGGATTTGATAAGACAAAAAATTGATCGTCTAAAACAAGCTTTTGACGAGATAGAACGATTAGTCGCCACCGGATCACCCTCAACAAATCCAATCTTTCCTAGTATAATGAAGAATGGTGCTTCCGGGCAACATTCCTAATCCAGGACAAGATCCCCAGCCAGTGTTACAACCAAACTTGGGTTTTCACAATGAGCAAGAAGACATCATCACTAAATTGTTCATCCTTGCGTGGCAAGTAAGAAGAAATGCTCCTGACTGGTTTCGAATGCGCTTCATCCTTCAAGAAGAAGAACAGAGAGCCCGACGTATTGAGTTCAATATCCAAAGAGATCTTCTTGCCGAAAGATTTGAAGCTCTTCAGTGACAACAAAATCGACAAGCTAATCAACAAGTTCCTCAACAAGTAAATCAACCAGCTCTTGAAGTAGCTCCCGCGCGTCCTCAACGAGATTGAAGACACACTGGATCGAATTGGTTCTTTCTCGCCTGATAAATTTCGAAGAGTCACTAGATTCACTTCAAGTTCTTTCAAGGAATTTGTGGAGTTATCATCCTATAGAAACAAGCAGAGAAAGAAAACAGAAGCTTCGCGAGAAGAAACGTCTAGTGCAATTGACCCTAGTAAAGAAGTATTCTCACCCAATGAAGAAGTACTAAGTGGAGAAGATTTTTCCAGTCTATTCCAAACACCACCGCTGCAGATTCCCATACCAAACATTACTCATCAATAAGTTCCAATATTTGCACAACCAATTCAACCAATCCAGATAAATCAACATAACGTTCTAATGGCTTGGCGTCCACAGAATGCGTCGCCCCTCACTACGTTTGCTAATTATCATGACATGCCAAAGAATCCAGAGCAGTTTTGCTCCAAGTTCCAGGGTGGTGATATGAATCGGACAGCTAATGAACACATCAAAATTTTTGAAGATACTCTCCAAAACCAGGATATCCAACATGAAGATGTAGCATGCCAGTTATTCCCATGCTCTTTAGGAGAAGAAGCATATTATTGGTACGTGAACTTACCAATGAATTCCATCCGAAGCTGGCAATAGTCAAAGGAAGCCTTCTTGGCAAAATTCAGATTGCCAACCACACCAGCTGAACTTTACAGACAATTTGTTGAAGTGAAGAGACAAGAGCATGAACCAATCAGCACCTTCAACAACAGATTTCATAAGGCATATACAAGGTTACGTGATCCATATGAATTGAATGATGCCACAGCATTGCCAATTTATTATGCCGCCCTAGATAGTCTTACATCTATGTTTGTAAGAAGAGCCAACCCAGTCCCAGCTGATCTCAAGGGAGCCTATGCAAAAGCAATCAAGGTTAATTCTGATTTGGGCATGAATGTTGCCAGACCACTCAATCATCTAGGGTACGCTGCTATGCCGAACTAGATAGCAGGGATCAATCAAGCATTGGCACATCACACGCCAATTATGAACCCTATTCCACCTCCCAATAATTAGTGGGTAATTCACCCAAGAGGTCCTATTTCTCAAGCACAACCTTCCCAACCAGTATATTTGCAAAGTACAACAACGTCCACTAGGACACAAGAAGAAAAAGAAGAGATGAGTGTGAAGAGCCTCGCTAAACTGATCCAAATTTTCTGACTTTGATGCACAAGAATTTGGACAAACAATTGTCTTATAATCTCCTTAACTGTTGGATATTGTTTCTATTTGTGTTTGTTTGATTTGAAGGGAGCTCGTTTTGTCTCTCATTCAAGTTAGTGAATATATTAAAAGCAGGGATTAACATTGAGGTCAGTGTGCTTCCAGCAAGCTTCCACTGAAATTTCATCAGATTCTGACAACTTACTATTTTTAGTAAGTGTATAATTCAGGGCATTTCATCACCACTTTCGAAGTTTTAATAGTCACAATGCATTCAGAACACATCAAGTTGCTTGTGTGTAAAATTTGAGCTGAAACAGACAACTTACTATTTTTAGCAGTTCAACTTCCAGGGCAAATTTCAGGGCTTGGATGCAGAGTTTTTCAGTGCATGTCTGGAGATTCCTTCTGGGTTTTCAGAGACCTTCGCGATGGTGTAACATGCAAAGTGAGACGACAACTTTCAGAGTTCAGCCTTCAGAGGCTATTTTTAGGGTTTGCATGTCAGGGTTTTCTTTGCATGTCGAATGATTCCTTATGGGTTTTTCGAGAGCTACGCAGTGATGTGACATGCAAATAGAGATGATCGCTCATTAAGGAACTTGCTATTTTTAGCAGGTACATCCCAGCACTTCAAAATCACGAGCTGATCGCAATGCAGCAGAAACGATAACAAACGGAGATCATTTGATATGCATGCAGAACAAATTAGGGTTTCCAGCTTCGGGGCTTGAAAGGAGGGGTAAAAAGTCAAAATTTTCGAAAACCGGTGTAAACCACCGCGATCAGCATCTTTCAAGCTATCTGCTGGTAAAATTTGAGGGCAAACGGAGCACTTACTATTTATAGTAAGTCATTTTGAACAAAGCTAAAATAGCAAATCAGCGCATCCCATGTTGACAGGCAAGTCACGTGGTGAGGAGCACGTCATTCAAATTTCAAATCAAACGGAGTTGTGGAGATATCAGAAGCAGGCAGTTACTATAAATAGCAAACCACCTTCAGAAATGGGCTAAAAATAGCAGGCCAACTAAAAATAGCAGTGTCAACAGGTTGATGAAGTCGTGAAGATGCAGTGTTCAAAATTTCAAGGCAATCTGAGCTTTCGAAGTGTGAGAATTAAAAGGCTTACTATTTATAGTAAGGCGTGGAGAGGCTGGCAGAGGTCAGGAAAAATGGCTAAGGCATAAATTTCATCCTGCAGCACCCAGGAAATGCGCCCAAGGTGGTAGAGGCATCAAGAAATTTACTAAGTGTTGAGTCTCGTCCTCCTCCACCTTCAAAATGTGCCCAAGGAGAAATAAGATGGTGAAAAATATTCTAAGGCATTGTTAAATCTTCCTGCCACCTCCAAATGCACCCAGCAAGTATTCAAGGTGTTTGAAAAAGTTTCTAACATGTTTCATCCTTCGGCCATGCCAAAATGCACCCACATGCAAGCTAGTAGCATTCAAAATTTTCTAAGTATGAAATTCATCCTCCTCCTATGGCAAAATGCGCCCAAATGGGGCCATGTCAAGACAAAAATAAAGAAGTTGAAGAGTCATCCTTCTCATATGCTAAAATGCGCCCATGACTCAAAGCAAGTTTAAAAAAAAAATTCGAAGTTAAAATTTTCATCCTTCATGAGGAGTAAAATGCGCCCAAACATGCTAAGAAGAGGACAAAAGGATTGACTTTCTTCTCTCTCCTTTGAATGCGCCCATGCAAGAAGAGAAACCAAGGCGTGGTGAAGTTGTTATTCACCTTCAAGTGGGATATGCGCCAAGTACAAGATGATATTGCTAATATGCTAGGCGTTGAAAATGCCAAGGTGGGAGAGATGATAATTGTTAAGGCGTGGGAATTAAAATCCTTGGTAATAAGCTAAATGCGCCTAAGATTCAAATGGAGAGTATTGCCAAGGGATGAATAATACATGCCTAGGCGTTGGAAATTGCCAAATGAAAAATAAAATATGTTAAGTGTGATGTGCTTTCAAGAAATATTTTCTAAGAGAAGTTGATGAATTTTCTCACCACAGGAAGATGAATGAAGTTGAAATTTTCCCAAGGCAAAATTTTCAAAGTGGTTCAAAATTTTTCTAAGGCAAAGTATTTTCTTCCTTAGAAAATACGCCTAGACCTTGAAGGTGGTTGAATTTTCCTGAAGCCCGAATGAATTGCCAGTGATGAAGTCAGAAGATGTTGGCATAATAGGATTGATAAAAAATTTCTTCGAGTCTGAGCTATGCAGGATGTTCACAGAGATGAAGAACGGGATTGAATTTCATAAGGAAATATTTTTCTAAGGTTCAAATTTTAAAATTTTAAATGAACCCGTTCGTTGTGCACCCATGAATTCGACGCGTTCTGAATAAAATTTTCTTTTGGGTATTGAAGATTGTCAACGAGGAATGGATTTTAATGTCTTCCACAGTCCGTCGGAGCCTTCAGGATGGAGAATTTGATCGGCACTTGAAACAATGAATTTTCCTAAAGGAAATTTTAAAAAATTTCTAAGGCAAGGAATAAGTGTGTTGGCTGGCGAATTTGCTCGAATTCTTCGTGAAAACAATTAAGCCAGAGTTGAATGAAATGTCAAAGTGAGGTGCGCCAAGCAAAATACAAGATGGGTTGGAAATTTGGCTAAGGCATGAAGAATTTGAACGCGATGCTGGCTAGCGAAGACGATGAACGCTTGGAAGTTAGAGCGTGAAAATCCTGGTAAGTAAGTTGAATTTATGTTATGAAGTGTTCTAATGCTCTTCTCCTTGCTTGTTTTGCAGGAGAAACGTCGAGATCAAGCAGTGATGACTTAAGTGATGAAGCACATACTCCAAGATGAAATTTCAACCTCGAAGGTAGAGAAGTTGCGAAAAATGGCTAAGTGTTGATACTTAGTATAACTCAAGTGACAAAGAAGAAGTTGAAGAACAACGTCAAGAAAGAAGATCAAGAACAGTGTGAACATGTTTCAAAGTTGGAATCTTCTAGAGGAGTGATGGACATTAATGGCTCATTTATTACCCCACTCCTCTTGGTGGCGGTTTTTAGGGCGAATCTTATTTAGGGCTGAGGTGGCACGATCTGGGCCATCCAGCCGATTGTAATCTGAGCCGTCCGTTGGACTTGGCCAACTATAAAAGGGGGAGTCCCCCTCATTTGTATCTCATTAGAATTAGAATTAGATCAGAGTTAGGATAGCTGAGAAGGAGTAGAGAGAAATTGATAGAGTAGAAAGTAGAGTAATTTAGATTGAAAAGGAAGGAAAGTCTTCCCTTTGGATACTTTGTAAGAAGTTGTCATGAATGCTTTCATAATAAAAGAATTTTCATTGATGGTGATTTCTTCTTTGTTATGAGTAGTTGTTGAGGCTTCTTAAGTCCTTCCAATTCGTAGCATCTTGAAGTAGCTTAAAGTAAAGTAGATTTCATTTCATGCAAGTACTTAGTAATTGTGGAATGTGGTGCTCGATTTGAACAAGACTTGGCTTGTCCATACCACTAGCGGGTTCGCTGACGGTGGGTTCGCCTTGCGTGGTCAACTAGAACTTTGTGAACTTAACTTCGATTATGGTTTATATGTTGACATGCGTCGTTGTGATGGTGTCTTCATGCTGAATCGTGATTTGAATACCTTTAATTACTCCTCTAAAGATTGCACCGGTTTTGTGGAAGTTGTCGAGCGTGCAAAGCAAGGCTCGGTTGAAGTGCAGCGAAATTGTGTCCCACGCTTTAGAGTAGACTAGAACATTCTTATCCCTACACTCATTTAATTTCAGTTCATTTCTGGTTAGCTTTAGGAAACTTGTGCTCACTTGCCAAATCATTCTAACCACGCGAAGCCCTTAACCTGTTGTCTGCTGTCAACTGCCGAACAATTGTGTAAGTCCCCCTTGAAATACCAGCAAAACACATCAAGCCAACTGAGACTATTCTACACTTAAGGAACCTTGGAGTTAAATGTATGATCTATCTCGCAATCTTAGCATGTAGGAAACTTTGTTCAAGAGAGGATAGGGTATCCGCTTGGGAAACTTTATTCTGTGTTGGTGCGGTCGTGAAAACCACGCCAACACCAAGTTGTGATGCGTAGCCAAAATGTTCATTTGCAAAAGTGTCAATCAAAATGAACTCCATTCACTTATATTTTTCCAAACAAAAATCAAAGTGACTTTTATATAGTTTTTTCTTTTGAAAAATTTACTTAAGTCGCTTTATAACTTAAGTCAATAATACTTCATAAGCTCACTTTTTGCACCAAATAAAGCGACTTTATAAAGTTCACTTAAAAGGATAAATATTTCAATAAATCCCCTTTGAACCCCATTTGTGTTGTCACTTTATAAAAGATTTAATTAATTATTTGGCATCACCATTAACTTGAAATTGGGTAACACACAAATAATTAAATAAATGATTCCCTAAAAATGACCTAGCCTTCGGGAAGGGAAAGGCTAAGCGACAACCCGAGGGGCTACTAAGAAGGGGACATTACAATGAGAGAGTTGATTGAACAAGTGAAGAAATTGTCTACTGAAGTAACTCATCTGAGAAACCAAAACAATCAACTTAAGATCATGCAAAGGAATTCTCAAGGATACCAAGGTAATTATCAAAATTACCAAGGTCAATCAAGCAATTCCCAAGGTTACTGTAATAAAAATCAAGGCTATCAGAAGAGAGCATGGAGTACGGGACCGAACAATGGAAATGTGCCATCACCCCTAGACAATCCTGCAACTCGAGAGAATCGACCAACAGAGAGTATACTCCTCACTGAATCAGCCTTGTCAGGATGGTGTCGATTGCACAACACTAATCAACATTTCGAGACACAGTGCAGAGAATTTCAACTCGCGGTAGATATTTTCCAGAGAGAAATACAAAAGGAGACACCAGAGGATCCATCCACTGCTATAGTCCCTGTCGTGAAGTATGATCAAGCTTTAGTTTTGGAGGACTTCACGTTTCCCCCACAATTTGAACAACATCAAGCCCCTGACCAATTTGGAAGATTTCCACCAGCATCAGCTAATGAGCCAGTGGAGGCGCCACCTCCTATGTACTCACATGCGGTCGCTAATGGACCAATTGAAGACACAACAAATTACTATTTCCCACCTCTGAATAACAGTGTGTTGGTCGAAGGCATAAAAGAAGTTCAAGCATTTCAGCAAACAGGGAACAACCCACCAAAGGTTTATTATAGGAAGAATCAAGAGCCTTTGACTTCATCTATTCCTCCACACAACTTTCAAACTCCACCGCACCTGAATGCAAGCAATAATCCGCCTCTTCCAAGAGATGTGCCTCAATTCAGGCAAGGCAATAATACTAGTAGTTCTCCTCCTAAAGATGAATTGAAAAGATTAAGTTAGTACGTGATAGAGGAGGTGAAGAAAATCAAAGTGAGCATATCATTGTTCGAACTGATGAAAGTACCAGAGATAAGGAACACATTTTTGGATAGCTTGAAGGATCCAATGCAAGATTCGGCCAACACATTTCAAAAGACTGCAAGTTCCACAAACAATGTAGATTTTGTTCAAGATGAACAGTCACAATTTATCCAAGAACAACCACAGACGGTAAATGTTGCTCAGGGATCTCGAAGTTCCAAAATAACTCGAGGCCTATATGAAGTAAAAGAAGGTATAGAAATGTCAGGTTAGAAGGCAACCAAAACTGAGCAAGTACGCCAAAGTTCGAAGGAAAATAATATAGAGAATTCAACAAAAGAGCAGAAGCTCCACAGATTGAGAAGAATAATAAGATAAAAGAAAAAGAGCTAGAAGTCGATGTACAGAAAGGAAGCCCTGTAATATTTTATCAAGGAAAATATGAGCCAGCTCCTTTCCTCATTTCGCTTCGAATTTTCAATAAACTTCTACATAACTGTCTGATTGATTCAGGAGCATCTAGTAATGTAATGCCTTTAGCTGTGTGTAATAGATTGCGTTTGACTCCTACAAAGACAAACAAGAAAGTGACACAGTTGGATAAAACGGAGGTTCCAGTCGTAGGAGAGTTAAACAATATTCATATGCAATTATCATCCAATCCAAGGATTCAGCATTTCATCGACATTTCTGTAGTCGATATCCCAGGTGGATATGGAATGGTATTAGGAAGAGACTGGACCCGCAAGTTGTGAAATAATTTTGGGCTAAGAAATTGCTTGTATTAACAGGAAGAACTGATTACAATATATAGAGAAGTAAAGTTACTGTAGACATTAAATGTCTACCTACCAGCTACCTACCAACTACTATTGATAAGATTGACCATTATACAATATCAGAATATAATATTCTAACACCCTCCCTTAATGGTCAATCGACTAACTAGCCTATAGAATACAATCTACAGGTCGTTTAGTCACAAATTCTTCAGAACACTCTGCTGCTACGGAGACCCTCCCTGGATCTACAGAATGTTGATGACCAAGAGTACAAAAAAACCGTCCAAAAAATAACAGAGAAGGCTGCCCCTTCTTTAGAAAGCTCTGCAACAAGAAACAAGAGTCTGCCACTGACTCTACCACGTGAGAGGAGTCTGCCACCAACCCTCCCAGAATCTGCAGAACTACTGACCAGAAGTCGTCACAAAATGTCCAACCTAACGTTGGATAACAGAGTTGTCCTTCCCTGAAACCAGAGACACACAGAGAACAGCTGCCACGATTTTGAGGATAAATCGGCAAACCTTCGAAACTTTTGCAAAGGAGCACGATGCCCGAGAACAGACTACAAGAAACTAGTTGTGCAGATGTTCGCCCCAGCAACTCGAGGTGCGACAAAAACAGACTGCAACAAACCACGATTTTTGAAGAAAAAATCGCCAAACCCAAGATTACAAATCATTGTTTTTTTCAAAGAAAATGGTAAAAACCAGAGACCAGAGAGCCCTCCTGAACAACAGAAACCCCGACTAGGGTATACAGGAAAAACTCGTAATGTTTTTAAGGAGAAAATTATAAACCCAAAGAAATCTCACGCAACCTTGCGAATTACAGAAGCCCAAAAACAGGTAGCCATCGATTGTCGGCTGAAAAACAGAGGGTTTGGAACCCTAGCCGCAAGAACAGATCTGCACAAAAATCGAGGCACGGAAAATGAAGCACCCAGAAAAATCGGACGCCAACCCATTTGAAATCTCGAAAAACCCACCAGGAATCTGCATTCAGAAATTTTTTTCGACTTGAAACTGAGGCACAGAAAACGAGGTACCTAGAAAATTTGAAGACCGACCCAATTGAGATCTCAGAAAAACCCAGAAGGAATCTGCAAGCAAAATAAGTTTTCGACTTGATCTGAGGGCTTAAAACCCTAGCCGAAAATTGCAGAACCTTAGCCGCCATTAAAACACAGAAAAATTTTATGAAATCTTTAAAAAAATTCGTCTAGCCTTAGGACAAAATGCAAGCAAGATCGCGTCTGAAAACCAGACGAAAAACGCGTCCACAGAAGAGAAAATCGCGGTTGAACTAGGGCAGGAGATTCGTCCAAAATGGAGGCAAGAACGCGGCCTGAAAAACCTTCAAAAATCGCGTCCAAAGAACTTATAAAAACGCGTCACAGTTGATATGAACAAATCCGCATCCACGAGCTCTGAGAAATCGCGGCCACTGTAGAAGAAATGACGCGCACAGTCATTTAGAAAACCCTCGCGCATTGCAGAAACCGCAAAGCCCAGATCTGTAAAATCCACGCCCAGGAAAAACAAACGCGATTCAAAAAAAAAAACCGCGCCCAGGCAGAGATAAAATCTGCGCCCTGCAAAGAAGCTGGAAACCCAGGCAGAAAGAAAATCGCGGCGAATCTCAGACACGAAATTTTACAAGAAAAGCCACGAATTTTGCAGACTCAAAAAACGCGTGGACTGAAGACGCGTTTTGACGCGAATCCACAAAAAGAGGGACGCACTAGGGTTTAGCAGAAAAATTTGCGACCAGAAACCCACGAATTTTTGAAAACCTCCCAGAATCTTGAGCCCTCCCATGAGGGAGGCAGGCTCAGACCTGCTCTGATACCATGAAACAATTTTGGGCTAAGAAATTGCTTGTATTAACAGGAAGAACTGATTACAATATATAGAGAAGTAAAGTTACTGTAGACAATAAATGTCTACCTACTAGCTACCTACCAACTAATGTTGATAAGATTGACCATTATACAATATCAGAATATAATATTCTAACAGGTTGAATGGTTACTTTTCAACTGACTTTCACACATGTGGTTGCCATGGAGGGGTATTCCCAATCAAACCAGAATTGAAAGTACACCAAGATTTAAGCTGATGATTACTGAGTATGGAGAAAACAGTGAAGTTTTGTATTGTGAAACAGATCTAGGTCAATATAGACCAAAGGCACAAGAAGTCTTGATGCTACACTGCTTAGACAATCAGGGAGATTCACTGAAAATTTCAAATTCAACAAAGGTTCCTATTGAAAGTGATGATGAGCTATCACCATATGGTGAAAGCATGTTCGAAAACTTCGGAAGATTTGTGCTCAAAAGTGCAAGACAAGAAAAAGAATTGGGAAGTCATGCTTTTGTACAAGACTTATTGTTTCCCAATTGGTGTCGGATTCATAATGCTTTTCATTCTGAGTTCTCCTGCGCAATGTGAAGGGTGGCTTAAAACCAACTTCGCAAAAGGATTTCCCAAGTCCCAGAAGATGACTATTTTAATTTGACAATACAAGATGAAGGTAGTGACTCTGACACAGAGATCTCACCAGAAAAAGAAATGATCCAGGAAATAAACAAAGTTCAGGAAGATCATTCAATTGCAGGAATTCAAAAGAAAGAAATACCTAGCCCTAAGCAGTTAAAAGATTGTGAGCAAGTTTGGACTTTGAGGTTTGACGGTTCTAAATCCAAAAAGGGCAATGGGGCTAGTTATGAGCTGATCAGTCCATCAGGCAAGATCTACCTAGCTTCTCTGAGGTTACAATTCCCATCCACCAACAATGTAATAGAATATGAATCATTAGTCCATGGATTGCTGCACAAAATTCGGAAAAAGGTCAAAACCTTGCATGTTTATGGTGATTCAGAAGTTGTGGTAAAACCAGTGAGAAAGAAGTACACTTGCCATGACAAGAGACAAAGACGATAAAAAAATCGGGTTTGGGATCTCATTGAAATTTTTGACGCTTTCAATATCAAATCCATATACCACTCTCAGAACAAAGTTGCAAATTCATTGGCACAATCAGCAAGTTCATTAGAACCACTTGAAATGGATGTTGGGAAGAAATTCACAGTTGAAATCACTTCAACACCATCAGTACCAGACAATGTCACAAATTTCCAAGTATTTGATGATGACAAATACATTTTGGATTTCTTCACAAATTCAGATGTTTTCCTCACCCAGATCATCGATGAAGAGGAAGATTGAGGCGAAGCTGAATTTGATGCAGAGGGTATAATGAACTTGAAGACCAATAGCATCCCTAAAGGAATGATACAAATTGAAAGGATCTTTGATCAAGATTACATCAATGCGATTAAATACCAAAGAAATGAAGGAGGCCAACATGAAGTAGTAAACCTAGGAACGGCAAACAAAGTTAAGAGTGTTCTCATTGGCAAAGTGTGCATGCCTGAAGAGAAGGAACAAATAATCAAAAGCTTAAGAGAGTTCAGAGACATTATTGCCTGGAGTTATGAGGATCTAAAGACACATGACACTGCAATCATTACACATATAATTCCCCTCAAGGCAGGTAGTAAACCATTCAAGCAGCGTCAAAGGCCAGTAAATCCATTGTTGGAGCCCCTCATTTTTCAGGAAGTAAGGAAGTTACTGTCAGCAGGCATTATCTTTCAAATACACCACTCAACGTGGGTTGCCAACTTGGTACCCGTTCGCAAAAAGAATGGAGAGATACGACTATGTGTAGATTTTGAAATCTCAAAAAGGCTTCAAAAAAGGATAATTACCCATTCTCGTCACTATATGAAGTAATTCAAATTGTAAATGGGTCCCAAATGATGTCTTTCCTTGATACAATCAAGTGCTAGTAGAACCTGAGGATAGACTTAAGACCACATTCATGACAAAGTGGGGTACATTTGCATACCAAAGAATGCCACTTGGGTTGATCAATGCTGGAGCCACCTTGCAAAGGGCCATGAACATCGCATTCAAAGATCTTATAGGAAAATGCATTATTGTCTACATGGACGACCTCACTATATTTTCCAAGAGAAGGGAAAATCATATTGAAGATCTGAGGAAAATATTTCAAAGATGCAAAAGGTATGGAATTTCATTAAACCCGAAGAAGTGCATATTTGGGGTGACCAAAGGAAAGTTACTGGGCCACGTGATAATAGAGAAAGGGATTCTTATTGATCCTGATTAGGTAGAAGCTATATCAAGAATCGGCCTGCCATCAAGTCAAAAAGAGTTGAAGTCTTTCTTCGGAAAGATTAATTTTGTAAGAAAATTCATAACAGGGTTTGCTGAAATAGTCAGGCCTCTGGGTGAAATGTTGAAGAAAGATGCGAAGATAGAATGGACGGAGCCAGCAAAGAAGGCATTCGAAGAGATCAAACAAGCCATAATTGATGCTCCCGTATTGGTCAGCCCTGACTATTCGAAGCCCTTCTACCTCTATCCTTTCATGTCAGAACATACATGTGTTGCAATGCTTACCCAAAAGACAGACGAAAAGGATGAACACCCGCTTTCATGACTGCACCATTCAAAGATGCAAAGTTGAGATACCTAAACATAGAAAAATAGGCATATGCTTTAGTCAAGGCAATCAAGAAGTTCCGACATATTTTGAGAAGCAAAATCTTTGCCATAGTCCCAGATGTAGCTGTCAAAACCCTCTTGATGCAAAATGAATTAGGAGAGAAAAGAGGCAAGTGGGTTACCATTATTCAAGAGTATGATGTAGAGATTCAGCCAATGAAAATTGTTCGCGGCCAAGCCTTAACACAGACTATCGCCATAGGGCCCGGACTGGTGCGACAAGTTTATGAATTACAAGAAGTATCTCCTGATGAATGGTACGATGATATCACTTACTTCCTGCTCAACCACAGGTGCCCTAATCATCTAAATCCAGTACGAAAGAGGGCCTTAAGAATGAAAAGCCAAAGATATATGTTGCAAGGAGCAGTACTATACAAAAGAAACCATGAGGGAGTTTTCCTAAGATGCCTTGGAAAGAAAGAAGCAAGACAAATAATGGAACATTTTCATTCCAGGTTTGGGACTGGTCATGGAGGAGCATTGGCAACAACACACCAAGTTCTAATGGTCGGATATTATTGGCCAACAATGTTCAAAGATGCGTACAATCATGTGAAAGCCTGTCACACATGCTAGGTAACTGCTACACGAGAGAAGAACCCATCTATGCCACTTCAACCGGTGATAGAAGTACGACCTTTTGCAAAATGGGTACTCGACTTTATTGGTATGATCAACCCACCATCCTCTACGAAACATAGGTACATTCTAACCACAACTGACTATTGTACTAGGTCGTCAGAAGCTCAAGCATCAAAATTATGCACAATGGATACTATAATTAGGTTTTTAGAAGAAAACATTATCACTAGATTTGGTTGTCCTTATGCTTTAGTATGTGATAATGGTTCTGCATTTTCTTCTTTGAAATTTTCTAACTGGGCATTTGAATATGGTGTCACTTTGAAGTTTTCGTCAAACTACTATCCCCAAGGTAATGGATTGGTAGAATCCACAAACAAAAAATTGTTGAATGTTATCAATAAGCTGTTAGACAAGAACCCAAGCGACTGGCATACACAGTTGAGATTCGCTCTTTGGGCAGATAGAGTAAGAGCAAAAAGTTCCTTAGGGACATCACCCTATCATTTGGTATACGGACAAGATCCTATATTCCCCATACAATTGAGAATTCCAACTTTACAATTCATGAAAAAGTGTCTGGATCAGGAGGACAGAGTTAAAACCAAATTGTCACAGCTGCTACTTTTGGAAGAGAAGAGATCAAGCATTGGAAAATTTCGCAAAACATCAAGGTATCATAAAGAGATGGTTCGATCGGAAAGCGAGGATAAAAGCATTTAGAATTTCTGATTCAGTCCTTTGTTGGGATAAAGCCCATGAATGAAGAGGAGACCATGATAAATTTGACAACTTATGGATGGGTCCCTATCAGATTTTAGAAATTCTAAGGGATAATGCATTCAAATTGAAGACATTAACCGGAGAAGATGTCCCATTGCCAGTCAATGGACAATTTCTCAAACATTATTTCCAGTCTTAGACTCCTAGCGAGTCTTGCTTTTGTATATAGTTTGGTTAGTTTTCTTTCTAGTTGGGTTTGGATTTGTTTAGTTTTGTCTTAGTTTTGTTTCCCTTGCTTTCGTTTGCTTTAGTTTAGTCATCCCTGCCTTTTTAGATTAGATTGCCTTGTTTGCTTTCGTTTGCTTTGTCTTAGTTGCTTTAGGTTTGGGTTTGAATAAAGGAGGATCCACATTTGCACAAAAGGGTGGCAGTGTTTCAAGCACACACTGGTCTTATTCCACAAAGTAATGAACAGATCATTCCTGTGATAAATATTTGTTACAGATCTCGGAATCCGAGATTAAATCCTTCTAGCCTGACTTTAGGTTAGGATTTGTACTTGGCTAGAGGGGGGAATCATCTATTGTGTCTCAACACTGAGTATTGAAGATCACTCTATTCTTACATATATTTAAACAATTACTCTAAGGCATTGTGTTCTTTTAGGAGAAGTCGTGACTGGTGAAAAATCTTAAGTCCTGCTTCAACGCCACCGTGATCCTTAAACCCAAATGAGCTTAACTCCTTACGAGCCAATTGAAATCTATGAAAAGTAGTATCAAAAGAAAGAAAAGACAAAATTTAAAAGAAAAAGAAAAAGAATATTGAAATATTTCGTTGATGGGAACATGCGAATAACTCCATCGGGGCTATAGACGCCCGGCTGGCAATGGAGCAATATTCGTAAGGATCATAGCGATAACCTCATCGGCGCTATGGATGCTTGACTGGCAGTGAGGCAATGTCCAAGATGCTTTTGAAGGATCACTACATAGCCTGTCATGACCAATTCTACGAGATCTAATGATCTTATGAGATGGAAAGTCCGTCATGCCAAAAGGCAACATGGAATGAAGTCACCAAAGTCCGCCCTACCTTAGAATTATTTGGAAAGACACTAAGAAAGTCCGCCTAGGCACTGAAGAGGAAATGGCATGAAGTTTGCAAAGTCCGACTTGGCTAGAAGAAGCATGTCTAAAGCACTATAAAGTCTGCCCTTGAAAATATCTAAGGCATGAAGTGCCTAGAGTAATGTCCAAGCCAATAAGAAGTCTGACCTTGCCAAGTATAATGTGTCCAAACCTTGAGTAAAGTCCGAACTTGTAAGGAAAAAGAGATAAAAATCCCTGGGATGAACAAAATTCGCCAAAATAAACAAAAATACATGGATAAATTAAAATATTAAAGGTTAAAAAATTAAGAAATCACATATGAAACCTTTAATTATTTTCAACACTTAGCTGAAATTCGAGCTCCAAAGAAAAAACCTAAAGGTTTTGGATAAAGATGAAGATGGCGACTAGAGAAAATTAGAAACTTTCCTTGATAAACGAGAAGTAAACGAGTCCAAGTTCAATGAAGTTAAGAAAAACCATGAAACTGCTAAAAAAGATCAAGCTTCTCAACTTTATAATGAGTTTCAACAAGTAATTTTCACAAGTTCAATTTGAGAAGAAGTTAAGCTCTCTCCAATTCATGAGAGATAGGAATTTCAAGAGATAAAAAAATTTTGAGAGAGATAGAAAATTTGGAGGTTGAGTGGTTTTTCAAGGCGAAGAATAGAGAAAGGGGTAAAATTCTGAGTTGAAGATCGAAATTTTCAAGGGAATAGCTTGCTTTTTTAGTGATAAAGCCAAAATTTTCGAAGTTCAAAGTTGAATTGCCATCCAAAGAGTATAATTCCAGAGTTTGATGGAATTCTTCATTTTTACTTCTGTCTTTATTTATCCTCACAAAAATTACTAAGCGTTTTTACTTTCAGCTTGATTTTTCGCTGAATCTAACCATCAACATGCTGAAAGTTAGAATTTCCGTGAAAAAAATTTAAGAAAAAAACATAATTGAAAGTTTTAAAATTAATATATTTTCTTTTCTCGCAGGCTGATGACCACCCCTGGAGAATCTTCGAAGAAAGCACAGATGAAGTTCGCGAGCAAAGGAGTTCGAGAAGAATCGAAGATTAACTCCAAATGGAAGAACATCACAGATACAGATCTTGGACACGTGGACTTCGAGGAATTCAAAAAGAGGATGTATGGACTAAATGAACTCCTACCAACAACAATTGCCCGTCGGATGATGCAAAATCGAATTGTTCAAGCAGCTGGATTTCCTCCGGCAGTCAAGTGTGTTGAGTTGATGGTCGAATGTGCCAGGCATTACAACCCACAAGAAAGACAGATCATTGCTCCCGATGGAAGGATTTTGGCACATCTCGAAGAGCTAGCCATCCAAGAAGCATTCGACATTCCTAACTACAACAAGACTTCATATAAGACCAAAGAAGAGGCAAGGAGAATTTTTGAAGACCGGATAGATCAGTGTGCAACCGTTATCAACAAAACATGGTTAGAAAAGCCAAG
Organism: Sequoia sempervirens; assembly: GCA_007258455.2. Classification (NCBI taxonomy): domain Eukaryota; kingdom Viridiplantae; phylum Streptophyta; class Pinopsida; order Cupressales; family Cupressaceae; genus Sequoia; species Sequoia sempervirens. The sequence continues at coordinate 226,050 of VDFB02291851.1, forward strand.
GGCTTCTGTAAAGAAAATGCCTAAGAAACTGCGTCGGACAAACTTCAAAGAAGACTACGGTGATATCATTTTTCTTTTGAATAGTATAATGGGCAATCCTCAAGGCGTGCCATTCGAAACATGGATGTACTTTTTCATCGATAAGATCACTCAGGAATCGGAATGTTCAATTGGTCGAGGATGATCAGTGACAACATCCACGAGCAATTGATGAATTTGGAGAGGAATAAATCGTTCTATATGTGTTCCTATGTTATCTATCTATTGGCAAGAGCCTATAGATATTCTGGATTAATATGCAAAGGCGTTGCAGGCAACGGAGAAAACAAATTCAAAGTATATGAATGCTACCCCCAATTGCAGTTATCTACCAAATCTCACTTCAGAAGAGCGCATGATGCATTCCTAATGTACATCACAAGGCTATTGCAAGGAGGAACGCATCAAAGGCTGACTCATGAGGCCAAGAGCCTTATCGACAAATACGGATCCTAGTATATCCAAATTTCCAAGATTCACTTACATCAGAATTCAAGGATTCACCGAAAACCCGATTTATCCCACCAACCAGATGATCTTGCTGGAGGTTCTTAGGCAACTTGAAACTTATCAAAACTTCCAAAGAGTAAAGAGCAAAGCAGCCATCACCTTTCCATTCTTTATTGGAAATATGGAAGAATCTTGCCCATTGGCATAGGTAGCTGAAGGTGCCCGGCTAGAGATGCAATGGTATCCATTCACGTCCTATCGGTCCAAAGCTAATTTTGACCCTCACCATCACATCAAAGCCGTGAATGGAGTAAAGTACAAACACAAGGTAGATCTGGAAGACTATTGGGCCAATGTTGAGGATGAATTTGATGTTAGAAAAAGATTATGGTCCAAACTGCCGGTCAACTTAATCAGGACAACTGAGCTCTTCCGTGTGCCGGATCAATTGGAAGATGATGGCGAGTATATGCAGCCAGGTCTTGATGAGAGTCGGCCTCATCTTCCCATAAGATGGTCAGAACCAAAGCTTTCAGACTTGACCACCTTCATGAGACCAGTCATCAAGTATTTGTAATGGTGGGTAGACTACTAGATCAAAGAGTTGCGGCAGAAGAGTGTGCCTTTGACATACACTTTGATGGACAAAGCAAAATCTTACTCCTCAAATGCTGGTGCGTCCCAAGGAGACAAGCCAATCAAGAGCACCAATCCCAAGAAAAGGAAGGAGGCAAAAGGAAAGGGGATTACAAATGAAGAACCTACCAGAAAGAAGCAAAGATCAAAGCCCCTTCATTTTGCTGTGTCCGCAAACAAAAATGAAATATTAGACATTGATGAGTCTTTGAGAGACATAAGGATTCCTTATCCCATTCCAGTTCAGCCAAAGGATGATGAGCCTCCATCCCCCACAGGCACCGAGATTCTGGAGTCTGACAATGACATTGACATTCTAGATAGTGAATTTGAAGAAGGAATGATATCAGCCCTTAAAGGAATTCAAGAGATTTTGGGCACACAAGATATTCGGGAAGAACAAGACACTGAGCAGCCTACTATCCCCGATTGGCTGAAAGAGAGATTGAAGATAAAGGAACAAGAAGAAGCTCTGGAAGATGACATGGCCGATTTCTTGGCCAGATTGGAAGCAATCAATGTAAGGAAGCCTACCAAAACGTTCTCCACTATCCAAAGAGACGAAGCTGGCCATCGTACAGTACAAATTGTTGTACCAACAGTTGATAAGTCTAGCGAGGATATTACTCCTCAAGAAAATGCCATCACCACTGTCGACTTGGGCCCAACCACGAAAGGAGAGGAAGTGGAAGACTTAGATAATTCAGTTGTTACTATCAAAGCAAGGCTAGAAAAGGAGGTAGCAAAGAAAAAGGAATACAAACGAGAGGTTGAACGACTAAAAGAATATATTCAGCATCTGACCAAGCCTCTCAATCAAACCAGCTCAGAACTCCTCTATTAATGAACACTTCCCAAGAGACTTTTGAAGAAGAGAAGACTACAGCCAAAGAAACTAAAGAATAGATAATCAGCAAAAGTGAAGAAGTGGTTGTATTTGCAGAAAAATTGATGTTGGCATACAGGAAAAACTGTAATGTCCCCTTCTCAAAAGTGATCGTTTCAGTTGACCGTTGGCCTATTCCGGAGACCCGTAGGCTACTCGGATGGTGAAATTAGGGTTTCCTGTTTTTGAGGAGGTTGTTGCTTGAAGTTTGGAAATTGGATTGCGGATTCTTTCTGGGTTTTCAGAGAGCTTCGCAATGGTATAGTTGGTTTGGTGTTTCGAGCAACTTCATGAATTTACTATTTTTAGTAAATTCTATTTATGGCAGTGGTCCTAATGGCTACAGTACAGTTGGCTCTCGTTTTCAACCAGTTCAGTTGATAATTTTATTGTTGTCCCTTGGATGCTTTCTCTGGAGAGATAAGTTATTTTTATATTATAATGTTATATTTTAATATTATAAACCCTTGGCCTAGCATTACAACTTTATGTTGTTTAAAAAAGGGGGGACTTTATGGGTAAATGCTTCATGTGGAGATAACTTATATTTTTAAGGCCAAATTAAGGGTTGGAGAAGTGGGACACCTACTTGGAGAGAGATTAATTTTTATAAAGTGAAAATATTGCCTTGAGAAATGGACGCCACCTTTGGAGGGAAATAAGTTGAATTCAAATTTGAAATTAGGGACCCTTCTTGAAGCTTCTAGAGGATTCTCTTCCAGTCTATAAATTTTGGCTTCTTCTCTTCATTTGGACATCTCATATTTTCAGTAAAGACATGCTGCCGAAATGGTGACAGATTGCTTCGAGGAAAGCACACCTCCTAGCTTGGCTCATCTTCTTGCTTGAAAGATAGCAACTAGTTGAGAGGTAGACTGTAGTAAGTTTGTTTTGAGTATTGCATTTGAGTTACCAGCATATGAGTTCAGTTTCCTTGCATTTAGTCTTGTTTCTGGAGTTGCTGATTATCACAGTTGATTGTAAGAATTGATCATATCTCTTGAAATAAAAATAGTGCAGTTCTGCGTATTGAACCAATCTGATTTCCTACCAAGGGCGACCTAGCATGTCAAGTTTCAGATTTTTTAAATGTGTCTTGAATTTTATGGAGCAAAATCGCCCCTCCTTGAGGGCCGTACTTTTCTAAGGATGCATTGATTTCCGTGCTAAATAAATAGGAGTTATTTGGGTTGGTTTCTCAATCACTTTTGGGGCGCCATCATATTAGGGGTTGAATGCATTTAGTCTCATGTGATTTGGGTGAGTTTAGAGTGATTTGTGAGCATTTTAGTAAGTTGCTGTGTTGCTGGTCTGTGCAATTTTCTGTCCTAATCAGTCATATCAGGCTTGGGAAAAAGTCATTAGTGAGTGAGAAGTTGATACTAAAGGGATTTGGGGGCATTGGAGATTAGTTAAAATTATTGCAACATCTGAAGCTTCTAATCTTGTGTTCTTGGCAGGCTCTCTAACTTATTGTAAGCTGAACAGTAGTACTGTCAGCAATTCTCTCTTCTCCTCTTTGAATTTACTTGTACTTCCCACTGAACAAGTGGAAGAGGCTGGCTTGCCGCCTATTTACTTTCAGTTAGTAGTTGTAGGGATCCTCTGACCACATGCTCGCCATCACTCGGCGCCATTCTTAGTTAGAGTTACTTCAGCTCATCTGCATCTTGATCCTCTGACCATATGCTCGTCTATCCTAGACGCATTCTTGGTTGGAGTTCCCTTTCAGTTTACATCTGCATTAGATCCTTTGACCATATGCTCACACCTTGCCCACATCGGGATCCTGGTGTACATTCTTGGTTAGAGTTGCTTACGCAACGTTTTGGTTTAGAGCTAACCTTAACGGGTGCATGTTGATTGTAATTGCATTTGAAAAAAAAAAAAAAAAATTATTCCGGTTAATTACAAAAACTTCCCCTTTGCTCTTGAGGATTGCAGCTTTGGTGGAAGCGTAGGACAATGCTCAGGATATCCAAGACAGAATCATTCCTTGTCTCAAGGTACTGAAAGGAGTTCCGAAGCAGGAACTAGTTGATGGAAAGGTGATTGCAGCAGGCACAGCATATGACTTCAACAACTAGTACATGACATTGATTACACGGAATGAAGTCCTAGAGAAGGCAAAGGCTGATACTATCCGGGAGAAGATTCTATCTGTGGATGCAGATGCACTTGAGAAGGACATTGTTCGGGCAAATAACATGCAGCTTGAAAACTTGAAGCACAAAGTTCAAGAAATCTTCTTCACCACCACTGGGCCAATCCTTAAACAAAATTTGACTAAGGCGGCCGACTTCTTGTCCATCTGGCATGCCTTCCAATGGTAGGAATCAGAGTGGGAAATTGCTTTTGCAGAATGTTTGGATGATTTGGACCTGCTAGAATACAAGGTCAATGCATTGCCACTTGTCACGATCGCAGCATAATAGTTTCCAGATTCATCCAATACAATGCCACCAAAGAGGATAAGGATGCGCCTCCCCAAGGATAGCTCTTCACACCAATTCACTCACTGTTAACCCATTGATCACTGATTGTATTCTAGGAAACCCTAATTAGGGTTACTGTCTTTTAATCTCCGCCATTGATCTTGAATTAATCTTGGTCGTTTAATTCAGTTTTAAAACTCTATATAAACTCTTGTTTTCCCATTTCATTACAATGGGAGAGAGACTTATCAAATTGTTGCTTAAGACTGCTTTGAGAATAAAAGTTCATATTGCATGCGTTGCTTTGAATCCTTCTATTGTCAAGTGGTTGCATGGTTCTATATTTTCCTTCCACATAGAGTAGATTAAAGTAGTATTTGATTTGAATGCATGTTAGATGAATGATAGATTGATAGTATAGATTGGTGGACCTTTCGCTCATACTTTCTTTGGATGGATGATTTTCATTCAATGCGTAAAGTTAGACTAAGCTTATAATGTGGATGCTTTAATGCTTGCTTTGAATAATACTATTCTCTTGATGGTATCATTCATGGTAAAGAAATCTTAAGCACAAATCCTAGAAGATTGCACTTGCTTTGTGTAGTTGTCGTTATCGTGGCGAAACAAAGTATTGTTCCTTAGTTTCACCTAATTTTACCGTCTCTTGACATCATAGGAATAGTATAGGACTTCTAAACCCTCACCCTTTTTTTTCCTTTTTCTAAAAATTTTAAAATCGAAAATCCCAAAAATAATAGAGCATTCAACGTCAAATCAACCTAAGTCCTTACTTTTGAGTAATTTGCTGACATAGGTCCCTTTGTGTAACCAGCATATCACAATGCCCATTGAGCTTATCAACACCTGACTTAAGAAACATTGGAATTGCCATATGATCTTTCTTGCAATCTTAGCATAAGAGGTAGTTTTTCAAGAGAGGATAGAGCGTCTTTGGACTCTTTATTCTAGAGTGTTCGGTGTGTCATAAAACACACATCAACACTACCCCAATGTAGAACAATCTACATAGGAATCCCTGGATCCCACAGCCAAATTGGAAGTCTACCATTTCCCAAACCAGCAAACTTCCATTGCACCACTCTAATATAATCATCACCAAGCCAAGAGTGGTGATGCAACTCAACGAGATCCATTCGAACTAATGTGCCAAGCCTATTACCTCTTGGATCCCAGCACACCAGAACCTCACATCCATCAAACACGAGAAGATGGAAATAACTCAAAGTGCTAGTATCACAACACCCCACTCCAAACTCTACAAATCTCCCGTGGATGTCATGAGTATCCCTCATAGGTGTTGAAAACGATGTAACAACTCCTCTTAGGTTGCTGATATAAAACAAATCAGCAGCTTCGTGACTGGATATCCAACCTATGGGGATGCACACAAAACTATCAAGGTCATAGGGTGCAAGAGTACCAACCCTATGCCACTCTCCAATGCTAAGGAGATGATGCAAATTTCCTCCAAACTCCTAAACAACTATTGTCCTCCAAGGATTATGAAAGAAAACCTCGTCCAAAGAAATAGGACAGCCATCCCCTACCACCTTATGGACTAGAACTCCAACACTGCAGGCTGGAGTAACAATGCCATCATGCTTATAGAAACCACAACATCGCTGTAGCCTCGCCTCCAACAGAAATTCCTAAAACAAGGAAGTTGCAAACTCTGCCAAGGACACATCTACATGATGAAAATCTGATCTCTGACCCTGTCAACAACCATCTGAAAGTAATAGAGTAGGATACCCACAATCTTTGGTTCCATTTTCCGGAGATGGAAACACTCCACCCCACAATGGATGATATGAATCCCGAGCCAACCCACACCTACGCACCATCAAATCATCTATGTGTGGACTAAAAGAGAAGTGATGACCACTCCTTACTATGCAATCAAGATGGAAGGCACCTGCTTGCGCTAATGGTTGACCAGCATAGTCATTGGGAACGCACGTCTCATCACTCTCATCACCTAAACTAGGAGGTGGCTTACATCTCTGATTCTAAAGAGCAGATTGCATAGTTGCTCTGCAAGTCCTTTCTGTGAACCCAATAGCAAAGTCCCTGCTAATAGCAACTAGAGGTATTCTAACTTAATTCCCTCAAGGGCACGCATGATAGTTTGCAGACAAGATATGGAAGTCCCAATGACTACCCATGTCCGCCTTTCCTCCAATTGTGCTAACTATAGGAGGTACTCCACAAACTTGTGTGTGCTGTCGAAACAAGTCAAGGTTTGGACAACCCTATCCTCAGTGACTATCAGTTGTCCTGATGACTCATTAGACTCATGCCTACCATCCACCTCAACCAATGCATTACTCAATCTGCTGGCAAATGTAGGAGACCTATTCCCATTAGTAGACACCTTGCAATCCTCATGCAAATAAGATGGGACAGCGTGATGATTTAACACGCTAGTCACACAAGACTATGCCTCCTCAGCACAAGATTCACCAATAGAAATCTCTACCCTGCCAATGAAGAGACTAGTACCCCTGTCACGTGCGGACACATGCACGTCACTACTAGTTGGTCCACCAGGTGTATCTTCGCCTCTGTCGTATCTGTATCCTGAGCACTCAACTGGCTCTCCCACAAAGGTGACTCATGATCCTTGTGATGCAAATTGCGTATAACCTCGGAAATCTCCAAATCATACCAGTCTGCAATCTCATGCAAGTCTGAAATTTCCTCGTGCTTGACCATCATAGGGGGTTCTTTCCGCAAACCATGAGTAGCACTCATCCGTAGGTGTCATGGCAGCCTTGGAAGACTGAATTTCTATTGTGCATGATGTTGATTGAACCAAGCTCAATTCCTCACAGAGCTTGACTATCTGAATCTCTGATTCTTGAAAGGCCTTCTGAGTGCTCTTCAAATAATCTTTGGTAACCTCAAGCTCGTAGGAAAGCTTGTCAACCTCCTTCTCTTTCCCTTTCAACACATCAAATTATGTCTCACCAAGCATGAGTAGGTGATTTCTATTTGAGAGTAGTTGTCGGTAGTTAGTCTTCGTTACCATCAACACCTCTCTAAGTGCATGGAAACCTACAAGGGAAAGTCCTTCAGGATTGTTTTGTATCCCTAGAATCCTCCAACAATGCATTGCCATCAACTGAAGAGTGTCATCAAAATGTCTAATGGTTGCATTAATCTGGTCTTCATTCACCTTTAGTTGTCCTTCCAACTGTTTAGATTCCTGGGACCCATCACCCTTATCAAATTTTCTGATTTAGGATCAGCACCATGCAACACTAAATCAGATTTGTTTTCAAGGTTGGTATCAACACCAACTGTGTCAACGCCATCCCCTATGCACAACTGTGTAGAAGAAGTTAGGACAGCAGTATGGTCAACAGTAGATCCATCCCAAACAAGGTCCTCCATAGGCTTGGCTTGAGGCTCAAACCAAACACCTATAACCTCATCATTGAGATTAAATGAAGGACCGTCATCATTATCTGATTTGAAGGTTCCATCATACCTACTCACACTATGCCCATCAATAGGCACTAAACCATGGGGCGTATCATACTGAAAACTGATCTTGTTGCCTATTGCAACATCTTTCCCATTACTGAATTTTGCACCTTCAAATGAAGGTTTTTCCTCAAACATCCTCCTAATGTACTTCACCAAACCAATCTTTCCAGGTCTCAAGATAACAACTAAGTTTAGAAATTCATTAAAAGAAACTTGTGTTTCAAAACCATCTGGCATGCTCTAGTACTCCTCAAAGAGTAAGTCAGGGCTGAGGAATAGGTCAATGCATAAGAAGATTTAAAACTTAACCATGCAGGTGAGCAACCTAGCAGATTTTTTCCAAGATCTATGTATGGTGATTAAGAACTTGGTGGTATCTAACAACAAAGATCTACTAAAGGTATCTAGTGGTCACACATTGCTGACACTGAAAAATGACAAGGTGGTGGGCTCAGTTATGAGAGTGGAAGTGATCAAAGGAATTAAATTTGGTGGTTTGGATGCAGTAGTGGGTCCATTAGTGGCAACAATAAAAACAATGGAGGTCTCTAGCAAAGGAGTACACAATCACACATACGACAGATGGAAAACTGCTCCCAGTGGTTAGGTGTGGCCCATTGGGATCTTTCTCAGCTCCCCTAAACAGGAGGATGTAAGTAATGTTCTATCTTGTGGGTTTTGAGGTACAGTTTCATTAGCAGAATGATGTTTGTGGTTTATCTTTCTCTATGGTAGGTTTTGGCTGTTGTTTTTAATAGTATTGTATGTTGTTGGTCTCTAGTTGTCAGCTCTACCCATTTATGGGTTGTTTTTTGTTGCTGCTTGCTTTGTATGTCATGATTTTAGTAGAAGGGCTAGGGCCCTATAATAGAACCCCCAAAATGTTTATCTAAAAAAAAATTAGAATGACAGTAGAACTGAGAAGGCTTTTTTCATGCTGTCCTAGACATCTTTCTACTTTAGAAAATGTTAAGTTATGGAGGCTACTATTGGATGAGCTAACAAATTGGACTTATGAATCAAAAGGATATGCTTCATGGGTAGAGAAAAGCCAGTTTTGAAAGATAGAATCTCTCTACCTGATATTAGTTTTTATACTGCATATATGTTTAGTATCTGTTTGGGAACTTCTACTGTTGCTAGTCTCTTTTGTCCAGGCCTGCTATTGCCATTCACTCTTTTGAGTATCACTAAAACTAATTTTTGTTGATTGATTTAATTTAGAACTAGTTGTAATGGAGAACTGTGGGCACACATAGTTATATTATGAAGAATATTTGGATATACAGATTACTGCAGGAAAGCACATGCTAAAGGACAAGTAAGATGAGAAACTCTTCATCAGCAACACATCATTCATAAAATTAACATTGTACAACTGATTTACCCATTAATGTGCCACTGCTTATTCTTACATATGCAAAAAGAGCAGTACAATACAAGAAATATTTCCATGATTATCCTTGATGCTTAATGAGATCAGATAGATAAAACTTAAAAGCATTTGCTAATTAAGATGAATGTCTACTCTGTTGGCCAGCTAGTAAAATGAAGTTCATCAACCGCCACATAAATTATAGAAATTATATTAAATCACCCTAGATATATTTTCTATTTAAAGATTAATCACTAGACAGAAGCTGTCTCAGATTTATCTGTCATTCACCTGAAAGAGAAGTTCATCCCATTTATGTGAAAGAAAAACAAAAAAATTACCAAATGAGACAATCTACTGAGACAGTTAAAGCAGCTTCTTCATCACCCACCTGTATTTTATTTATTAAATCCTGTGGATGTTCAACTCGGAACCCAACCTGATTCAAAAAAGAACAAATAATCTGCGTTAAGAATGTAAAGATACAGAGTAAAAACCGGAATAAGACTGTCTCAAAGCTGAAAAGGATATACCGAAAACATAAGAGACAGCACAAGTCATTATATACAAAATAAGTACCAACAATGAACTATTTAAATTTCCATAAAGTGAAATGGTGGTTTGTTTCTAGCAAAGGCACATATCCAACAAAGAATAGAGCAGCCAATCTAAAAATAAATGTAATGTCCCCTTCTCAATAGTGATCAATTCAGTTGACCGTTGGCCTATTCTAGAGACCCGTAGGCTACTCAGAAGGTGAAAATTAGGGTTTCCTGTTTTAGAGGTTGTGTTGCTCGAAGTTCGAAGATTGGTTTGCAGTTTCTTTCTGGGTTTTCAGAGAGCTTCGTAGTGGTATGACATGCATTGTGATCCAAGCACCTTCATGAATTTACTATTTTTAGTAAATTCTATTTCTGGCAATGGTCCTGTTGGCTTCAATGCAGTTGGTCTCTTCTTAAGCCAGTTCAGTTGGTAATTTGATTTTTGGCCTTTGGATGCATTTTCTGGAGAGATAAGTTGAGTTGATTTAAATGATATTATATTTTAATGTTATGTTTTAATGTTGACCCCTTGGCCTAAGCTTTATCACTTTAAGTTGTTTTAAAAGGGGGACTTCAAGGGTGAATGCCTCATTAGGAGGTAATTAAATATTTCTAAAGCCAAAATTGAGAAGTCTAAGGGGGACGCCATCTTCATGGAGCATATTATTTTATTACAAAGTCAAACATTGCCTTGGGAAGTGGGACGCCATTCTTGGAGGGAAATAAAGTCATTTCAAATTTGAAATTTGGGTGCCCTTTCTAGAAGCTTCTGGAGATGCTTTGTTGAGTCTATAAAAGGAGGCCTTCTCTCTTTAGTTTATCATCTCTTGTCTATAGTAAAGTTATGCTGCCAAAATGGTAACAGAGTTGCTTCGAGGAAAGCATACCTCCTAGCATAGGCTCGACTTATAGCAACTAGTTGAGAGTTTAGCTTGCAGTGTATTTCTTGCACTTGTAGTAGGGTATTTTGCATATTGAAGCTGAGTTCTTGCATTGTAGTTCAGTTTTGAGCATATTAGTGGATGTTTTCAGAGTTGTTGTTTACACTGGCTGATTGTAAGTTTTGTCCATTGACTCAAAAATAAAAATAATGTTATTCTGGGTATTGTCTATTTCAGTTTCTATGCTAGGGGCGACCAAGTGTACCAAATTGCAGAATTTTTAATGAAGAATTTGATTTTTCCTAGCAAAATCTCCCTTCCTTGAGGGTCGTACCATTTGGGCTGCATTGGAATTTGTGCAAAATTTAAAATCAGTTTGTTATTGCATCTTTCATGATAGGAACTTGGGCGACTTCACTGGAAATGTCATTTGCATTAACTAGCTGGCCATTTAGTTGAGTTGGGAGCATTCTATGAGCATTTCATTGAATTCTAGGGTTGTTGGTTATGCATTTGAAGTTGCAGGTCTGTCAAAAATCAGATTATAAAGCTGGTCCTTTGAGTGGAGGTTGGGTGTCTAGGCATTCTTATCAAGCAAGGGAGAGTCTATTATATTGCTGCAGCATTGTTAAGCTCTTAACCTTGTGCTCTTGGCAGGCACACTATCTTATTGTAAGTTAAAAAGTAGTACTGTCAGCATTCTCACTTCTTCTTCACTCACTTGTAATTCCCGTTGAATAAGTGAAGGAGGTTGGCTTGCCGCCTATTTAATTTCAGTTAATAGTCTTATGGACCCTCTGACCATATGCTCGCCCCTCCTCCCACACCGGGTCTTAGGGCGCATTCTTGGTTAGAGTTACTTTCAGAGAGAAGTTGATAGAGATCCTCTGACCATATGCTCGTCTATCCTAGATGCATTCTTGGTTAGAGTTCATTTCCAGTTTTGCATTGTACCAGATCCTCTGACCATATGTTCGTCCATCTTGGACACATTCTTGGTTAGAGATATTTCCGCAACATTTGGTTTTCAAGCTAACCTTAACGGGTGCGTGTTGCTTTGTAATTGCATTTGAAAAAACAAAAAAAAATTGTTCAACTCATTTCAATAAACCATTAAACCTAGCTTCATGGTCCTTGAAGACAAACATGTTACTAATATATTATTAATAAAGTTAAAGGGATATATGTATGGACAATAAAGATGCTTTGCAAACACATAAGATCTTACATCAAAATGAGACATTTTGAGGCCATAATACCTAGAATTGGCTTGACTTGGTTCAGAATCACGTGTCCAAGCTTTAGTCTAAGGTAAAAGAAGTTCTAGCAGAAGCTTTAAAAATCTATTCATGCTGGAAGTCACTTCAAGTGAAACCTCAACTTGGAAAGCTTGTGGGAAGTTTTATCATCTATTCAACACAAATCGCTACAAGTCTTCTAGCATTCAGCACACCTATGAATTTTGGAGTAATCCACTCACAAATTGGCTAGGAAGGTTTCCATCATCGAAACCATTATTTGTCGAAGGGTTTTTGTCCTAGGGTTGAATAGATGAACAAGTTCAATCTTAACAAGCTAGGGTTTGATAAAAATGTATCAAATGAATTTCTATTTTCCAGCTTTTCTTTTTATACCCCTTTTTCCTATGCTCCCCTAAGTTTCGGGGACAGGGATGGAAGGGGACGGTGGGACATGTTTTCGGTACTGGGGTACTTTTGGGTCACTTTTTAGGGGATGGTAGGGGACGGCTATAAAAAATAGGGAAATTTTTAAAAATATAGAGAACTTTCAAATATTCGTATCAAAACATTGATAAAGCATTCATCATAGGCATTGTAGAAGATTAATACATAACATTAGACTTGAATTGAGATTTCACGTGAGAATTGACAAACAAATTAACAAAATTCAAATGCTTTTATTGTCAATGTGCATACATATTAAATAAGAATAATAACAAAATGCACAAAGGCTTCAAGTTTCAACTATAAAATGACAAAAACATAGAAAATCTATGGCTGGCCCTAATTAGCAGATGCAACTAGTAGGTCTATATCAAAATTGGAGCTCAAGTTTGTGTCACTATCAGATGCAAATGAGAGGGGAAGTTTACGAGGAGTCCCCAAGTCCCTGAATTCCAGGACAGGGGCAGTGGTACCAAGGTAGGGGACAGGTCCTCGTGGAGCACTGCTTTTTTTGAATAACTAAAATAGTATATTTCATTTCCCCCTCACAGTGACTTTAAAAATTTCATTTTAATTTAACTTTACTTTTGGGCCCTAAATAAGTCAATTTTTAATAAACTATCCAACTTTAATAAATTAATTCATTAAATATATGTTGCTCGTAAAATCGATGACTTTAGACAACTTAATTAATTAATTATTCCCTTGCCACATCCCAATTAGCCTATGAGAATTAAATAGGCTAAGGGTCTCTAGCAATTGTTCATGCTTCCAAAGCGGGCGTTACAGTCCTCGCTCCCTGAAATTGCTTGTCGTCAAACAATTGTATATTTGGATGTTGAAGTATCTATTCTCACTCCCAAGTAGCATCTTCTGGAGGCAAATCCTTCTAATGAACCAGATACTCTTTGAAGCTTCTAATTCTCAACCTTCTTTCTTGTACATCCATAATAGTTTCAGGTACCAAAATCAATTTACCTTCCTCATCCAATAGTGGAAGCTTAGGAAAAGGTGAAATATGCTTCCCAAGTGCCTTCTTGAGGCACGAAACATGAAATACATTGTGGATCTCATTGTGCTCTAGCAATTCTAACTCGAAGGACACCTCTCCTATCCTCCTCACAACCCTATGAAAAGGAAACTCTATCACAAGGAATGACTATGATTTGCTGCTTTTTAATTTAGAACACCTATTGTGGCATCAGATTTTAAAGTCAGCTAATCAAAGTAAATAAAGGCATAGTTTCTTGATGGCTGCACCACTCAAAAAACATGCCAGAACTGTGTTGATTTTAGCCCCTTTTACTTAGTACTAACCATGTAACTGTTTGTCATCTTGTCATAATGTTTGTCAGTGAATTTGAGTGGCAAAGCCACATAAAACTTGTGCCACTTTTAATTTATTTTCCATCTAGTATGGATGCAAGAACAGCCATGAAGTAACCTTCGGTCATCATTAGTATCACTACAAATCCCATTGGCTTCCAATTTTCCTAGATGCAACGTTTAAGTGTGCAGGGGCCTAGCAAAGCTTTCCTTAAACAGAAAATCAAAGCTCTTTCCCTTAGAATCCAGACGAAGTTTTCCATTTCCTCCTAAGAAAAGCTGACTTTGGGGGGACTTTCCATTCTTAGATAATAGCTATTGTCCTTTCTTACAAGAAAATTTGGCCTGCTTATTGTTCCTTTTGCATGATACTAGACGAAGCCTTTCATATACACTGTTAGTCTGGATTCTTCTGAGGTTAATACATTTCTGAAATTAATTGCTGACTAGTGACCAAACATGCCTCTGGGTATTGCGGGTTGAATGTTTCAGCAGATCTGAATTTTTGTAGTAAATTATATGGCTGATTGGGTTGAGGAAACTATGGCTTTAAGCAAGATGAATTTCATTAGCAGTCTGAATGTTGGCTCTCATCTAAATCTCACCTCAATATGGAATATTTCCTTAAAATATAACATGGTGCAAAGATTAACCGAAAAAAAAAAGCATTTCATTTAACGTGTGAAAGTCAACAACATAATTTGAATATGTAAAAATCATTTTACAACCTAATTTAATCAAAACAAATAAATCCACAAAAAAACAAGAAGGAAAAATGTAATATCCCTTGAAGAATATGGCCTTAACTTGTTGAATTCGAACTCAAGGAATATTGTCAAACACTTTGTATGCAAAGTGGTAGCTTGCTGATATGAATTTCTGATTTGTTCTTTTGGTTTAATTTGGGAACAAGATGCTTTGAATGCTCTTCAATAATGCAATATTGATTGATAATGAAAATAGTAATGACGTACAACAATTTATAGCACTTTCCAATACACAATCAAGCCTACAAATGAAAAAGACATTTCTTCGAACAATTGGCACGCAACCTTCAGATTCACTTCAAACTTATATTCCTCAATAGAACAGATCATAAACTGATTACAATTCAGATTTGAACTACTAACTTGATGCAATGATAAAATTCCTACAATGCCTTTAATGGCTGCCACCTAAATTCAGATTTGTCTTCAGACTTACAAGATGCATATATTAATGAAAACAAGAGGTGGAACCTAATTACAATAGCTGGAAGTGAACAACAAACTTGGAGAAGTCCAAAATTGATTTTTATGGAATTTTATGTGCCCTTCTTGCATGAAATCACCCTCCTCTATGTTGGCCGCTCATGTTCTTGCCTGGCAATATATTATATAAATAAATGCAGCAACAATGGCCCTCTAAATTGCTATAGAAATGATTGCCAACACGAAAGGAATTGATTTCTCCAATGCCCACAAAAATTTAAAGTCTCAATGATGAGCAATGAGCAAATATGTACTTCTCACCATGGCTCGTTGACCCTTGCTGAGATGAAAAATCAGCATGTTCTCATACAATAATCACCTCCAAATATGCCAATCAATGTTGCCTCCAATCTGCAAATGATCTCCAATATATCTTCAATCAATTCTTCACAAATTTGCAGTTGTAGGTTATTCTCCAAAATGCTTCAACAAGTTGATATGAAATCTTAATCTCCAAATTTGGCCTATTGTCCCTAATTTTTGACTTGTTAAAAATTGGGATAACCTATCAAAATTTTGATAAAATTTGAAGATTTTCTCTTCTAAGGCACGTTTTACAAGGTGCAAAGGTCAGAAAATTTCAGTTTTGGGTCTATAGTCCTTTGGGTTAGCACTTTTTACTCACTCTCGTCCGTTTTTCGTGAAATTTTGAGTCATTTTTCTCATGTTTTTGGTCAATTTCAGGTTTTTGGGGCATCACTGCAAGTAGGGGTTTTGGTTTCTTATTACAAGTGATACAAACTTTTTGCTTTTATTACAAGTTACTTTTTGTTTTAATTTCAAGTTATAGGAACTTTTTATATAACTTACAAGTTGTACGAACTTTTTGTTCACTTTCCAAGTTACTTTTTATAAAGTTACTTGCAATGACTTGAAAAAGTTCCGATTTCACTTAAAGTCACTTGCAATGACTTGAAAAAGTTCCGATTTCGCTTAAAGTCACTTGCAATGACTTGAAAAAGTTCCGATTTCACTTAAAGTCACTTGCAATGACTTGAAAAAGTTTTGATTTCACTTAAAGTTACTTGCAATGACTTGAAAAAGTTTCGATTTCTTTTATTTTTGCTTGTAATGAATTTTAAAAGTTCCTATTTGAGTAAAGTCACTTGTAATGACTCTAAAAAAGTCCAATTTCTGAAAAACTAACTTGTAAAGTGCCTTGAAAAGCCCGATTTGAGTTTTTAAGCTTGCAATGTGTCATAAAAATTCCGATTTGATTTAAAGAAAACTTGTAATGGCCTTTTGAAAGCCCGATTTCCCTTGTTGCAGATCTGTTTCTCTTTATTTTTGTTGTTTCTCTTCATTTTAATGTTTTGAAATCTTTTGTTACTATGGCGTTTTTGTGTGAGTTTCAATCTGCATTTGATGGAAACGTTCATTGCTGAAAACACGTTTTTCATTTTCAAACGCCATTCATTTCCATTCTACCTTCATTCAAATAGGTGTTTTCCATATTCATTCCATTACAAAACGCGTTTTATGAAAACGCCTTTCATTTCATTTAAAAAATGTCATTCTCATTTCATACGCCATACATTTGCCTTTCCATTTCAAAACGTGTTTTTAGCGAGGCTACCTTCATTTGAACACCATTCATTTTCAGCTATCTTTCATTCATTCCATTCCCTTTTTCATTCGCCCTTCATTCATTCCATTCCAATTGACCTTCATCTCATTTCATTTCACATTCACATTTCATTCCATCTCATTACCATTTTCTAGAAAAGAAGAAAAGAATAAAAATGCCCTAGAAAGCAAATCGGGATTTTTCCAATCAATTGCAAGTAGGGCATTTTTGTCTAAAAAGCAATTACAAGTTAGCACAAGGAAATAAACTTGCAATGGCTTCCAAAAATCCCTATTTCACTTTTTACTTGCTGTCAGCCTTCCAAAACCCGAAATTTACTTGTGAGCCCATTTTTGCATCAATTTATCCCTTCCCTTGTCAGTCTTGTTTACACACATGATCTATCAAACCAACAAATAAGGCATGGGCATTGTTTTATAACAATTTCATCTTGAATAAGGTGTTATGGGTTCTTCATCAGTGAACAAAAGAAGAAGAGATACAACAGTAATTCATGGAGCAGCTCGAAGGTCAATAATCCTCATGAAACCATCTAGGGACAAAGTAAATCAAGCATGGAAAAAGAACGCAACGAAGAGAAGAACTTCCTTCCTAAAGAAATGATACTACTCCAAGCCTATGATAAGGTTGAAGTTCGCCAAGGACACAAAGATCATTAAGAATGCAAATTCCTGTTCAAAGTTCAAGATGTCTTCACCAATCTGAATACTTCAAGTTCTAAAAAATCCTGAAGCAGCATGAAGATCATCGCAAATGAAGGATGATGTAGTTAGAGTCGTGTCTTGGACACTTAGAATAATTTCAATTATGCATTTGTAATTTTGTTTTGACAAATTACATGTAAAGTCAGAAATTGTAATGGCAAGTAGCCATGCTACTCGCATTATTGAAGATTGTAATTACATGTAACCAAATTACAAGTCAAAATAAATTAGGACTGTAATTTGGAATAAATCAATTGCAAGTAGTTGGTGGTTGCGAGAATTTCACAAGTTAGTTGGGATCCTCCCACCTTTTCCTCATGACCTCTCTCCTATAAATACTTGAGAGGGTCCTTTGTAATTTTTTATCTTTTTGGCAAGCAAGAAAATTCTACAGAATTTTCAGAATTTTGTACTCATAAAGACTTTGAGCTTTATAGTTATAAGTTGTTCTTTTTCAAGTAATATCAAAGAGTTGGAAATTTCAGACTTTGTGTTGAAATCCTACTTTGCATCCATTGTGTTCTTATGTCATTTTGGAGCATTACTTTCTGATTATTTGAAGATTGTGGAAGATTGCGAGGGAGAGCTTCAATTGAAATATTTTCAGACTTTGTGCTATCAATGTTGAAGATTGAATTCATAGTTTACAAATTAAGAAGAATTGCAAGTCTTTGTGCTCGTAATAATTCCCATTTGTAGTAGTTAATAGATACATCATACTTACAGACTTTGTGCTGTCTTATGTTGTATATTGTCATTAAATTATCTTCAAAAGGGTAGATAGGATCGCAGATTTTCAAGACTTTGCGCTTGAAATTGTTTTCCCGTCCCGAAGGAAGTGATGGAAGTCTTTGAGCTTTCAGGAAACTTCATTTCTTTTCTCTTGATCTTATTGCAAACTGTTGTAAAAGTTTTTATTTAAAAGTTCATATTACTTTTCTGAAAAGAGAAAAGAGTTCAATCTTTCCTGAAACAAGAGGAGAGATTATCGTTCCACCCATATTTGTTTTTAGTTAATTAGATAGGGGGAGCCTTCCCTTAATTAGGAGAGTTTTAACTCACACACTATGGCTGAAACCACCATTTTGCTAAACCTCACAAGTTTGCAAAATATTCAACCAACATGGCCAAAGGCCACAAAATTTGCAATGAAGCACAAATTCAACTACTAAAGTGAAGCCCACAATGAAGCAATAATTCAGTTAATATTTCACAACCTCAAAATTGCATAACCAATGAGAGTTTTCGTTCCCAAAGGCTAGAAATGGCAGAAACCCTAGCTGGTTCCTCTCCAAGCAAGTTCTTCAAAATCAAATATCAATTCCTAGATGATTAGAAGCTTGGCAAACCCTCTCTTTATACTTTTTCTCCAAGAAGAGGTCAAAACATCTAGAAGCTTATCTTAAATAAAATAATATTTGCACTTTACAAAAATTAAAATATGACTTTATAATATAGAGTGCAAATATAACATTATAACATAACATTAAAAATACTTATTATTATTAAAGTTACCCTTTAATAATAATTAAACATTATATCATAGAAAACTCCTTATTTCTCCCATTCAACTGAATCCAGGAAATGGAAACCATCAACTAACTAGATATTTGCCACAAAGGACCCCCTAACCATGATCATTAGCCTACGAGGGTTGGGAATAGGCTAAACCATCCAAAAGCAACGTCAAGCTAAAAAGGGGACATCACAATCCGCCCTCCCTGAAATTGCTTGTCCCCAAGTAATCTCGGCTGCAAAGAAAACTCTTCCCCACCTGGATCCCAAGGGAAGATCTGTGTAATGTCCATGCTATCACCAAATAGCTCCTGTAACATCAGCACTAGAATAACTGACTGATCCTGCCCAACCAACTCAAACTCACCACCAGGTGTCGCACGAGTATGAGCCTCAAAAGGAAGCAACTCAAAACACTAACACTTGCTTCCACTTTTTCTGTCAGGCAAACCTTCATAAAACAATCTAGCACCTGCACCACTGAACTGTGCATCTGAAATAGATCATGTACATGAGGATCAAATGTAAAGTTGTACACACTCCTCACCATGTACACCTCATAAAACTCCTCTGCGAGCCCTGTTTGCAATCCCAATGCACTGGAAGGATCACAAACGCTACAATGAATGCTCATCTCACGACTAGAGTCAAGTGACTGATCAACATCTAACTCGAAGAGTGGATTATCATATGACCATGTAGCATCAGTCTCGAACAAGGGATTGTAGATCATCTCACACTCCTCCTGAACCACCTCCTTCTCCCTCTTTTTGTCCAACCCCTTACAAAAAGAGATAGAATGCAAGCTCCCATCTATAATTCCCCTCGACATATATTTCCAGTTATTAATCTCAAATTTCATTTCCATTTTAGGCATGTTGAGGGAAAACTCTCCAATGTCCTAGAGCCATTTCATGCCCAATACTATGTTCATCTCACCCATGTTGACCACATAGAAGTCAGTTTGTAACTCATAATCATTCAGCAACAAGGTGAGATTATTTATCTGTTTGATGCATGGGAGGGTATATCCATCAGCAACTCGGACTCTGAATCCATCAAAATCCTCGATCTGAAGTCTACATCTGGCCGCACAACCCTCATCGATATAGTTATGTGTTGCTCCAGTGTCAAGCATAGCAACACAACGTTGTCCATTGACTGTTCCTCTAAATTTGAATGTAGTCTCATCCTATACATTAGCAAAAAATGCCAAAGGAGCCAAATTCCCATTAGTAGATGCCTTCCCATCCTGATCAACTCCTAAAGCAGCTTGTTGATCCACATTTTCAGAATCAGAGTCCTCATAATATGCCCACATTATACGATTTTCCTTGCCCTTAGGCCTCAAAGGGCAGTCATGATCTCTGTTGTAAGGTTCCTTGCACCAGTAGCACATTTTCTTCTTTCTTAACTCCTCCCTTGACTCTTCATCCACCGTGACTGCTGATTTCTTTTTCTTATCAAATTGTTGAGGAGTCTCATTGCTGATTGAAAGAACATCCTTATGCGAACTCTTGCTTTTTGGGGCTGCGAACTCCATACTCCTAGCCTTCTCCATAGCCTCCTAAAGTGAAGGGGTATCAAAGGCTTTTATCCAACCCCCCATTGGTTCCAATAAGCCCTCAATAAATAGCATGACCAATCTCCTTTCTGATACGTTGGGAACCATCACCGAGAGTTTCTGAAAGTCACCTATGTAACCCTCCAAACTCCCAATTTGCTTGAGTTGAACCAAGTCTCTAAAGTATGATTCGGGATCTTTCTTATCAAAGCACTCAACAACCTGTCAACAAACTCCTGATAAGAGGTGATGCGATTATGCTGCAATGTGACCATCCCATGGTACCTCCAATCATGAGCTGCTCCCTCCAAGTGTAAGGTGGCATACTTGATTGCATCCACCTCTACCATAGGTCGTAGGTTCAAGAAAGTGTCTAACTGATGAACCCAAGATTGAGTCGTAACCTTCCCACTGCCATCAAATGTAGGTAATGTGAGTTTGTTGGGGGCATTTCTCGAGCCATTGTTTTGATCTCTATTTGGGTCTCTTGGCCTTCAATTTTGTCTTTGTAATGTTCTCTCCTTTGACTTACAAATCTGTCAAAGCTTATGCGCTCCCTAACCTTCGGTGTCAACAATTCCCATTCATCTATTTGCTGCCATAAGATTATCAGCAAACCTGATTTCACCTTCGTCTTCAACATTTTCCTCTTCCCCTTCATTTCTCAAGAAAGTACGACATGTAGGCCTATCTGCAATATGAGAGTGTGCTCGTTGTGCCCTAGGTGTTCCAACCACACTCCTGTTATCATCAAGTTCATGGTTTTGTCTTCCTTGAGTGTTCATTTGTTGTAACTCTGTCATAAGTGTATGTAAAGCAACTGTGACCTATTGCTGCCCTGTTGCTAATTGTCTTCAAATCTCACGGTCTTCCTAATCCTCATTACGTCCCCCATTTCTACCTCCATTTCTAAGTGGACTACCATTTCCTCTATCTCCCACTATGACCTATTGTATATCTGCAATTTGATTTCTTTGATGTACTTCCCTTTGGCGGGTATAATATCTGTGTGGCCCAACTTCTTGTGGCTGCATGAAGAGCTTTTAACCCTCCAGGAGGGCAGGATCAAAGCTCTGATACCAATGTAATATCCCTTGAAGAATATGGCCTTAACTTGTTGAATTCGAACTCAAGGAATATTGTCAAGCACATTTTATGCGAAGTGGTAGCTTGTTGATGTCATGTCCCCTAAAATTGTAATAGGAGACATTAAATACAACTAACAAAATCCAATAAATATCAAAATATAAATATAAGTAAATTACAAATTGACAAATTACTTTTATTATACTTTAATATTAAAATATCAAATATTTAAATACAAATAAATCCACATCAAAATAAAGCAATAAAAAATAAATATATTCTAAATATCATCAAGGACTATAATTATCAGTGATAATAATACAATTATTATTAAAATAAACATATTATAATTAACAAATTCAGTATAACTAGTAAATTATGAATATATATATATATCAGCAAATTCATTTCATTATAATATTATCTTATGAATATAAATATAAATATATTAAATAAAATACAAATATATACAAATATTGAATAGCATAAACATATAGAATAACAAATAAAAATATATATATTAAAAGCATCTAAATAATTGCATAGGCAGGGATAAAAACTTAAGAAAGAAATCGCTTCAAGGGGCAGTCATTGGGAAGGCAGCAACCTTCCAAAAAGGTACGATCTCTTCTCTCCAAAGAAGAGTATATAAGATGGACCGTATATGGAGGAAGGGGGAAAGGGATAAAAAGGTAGGATATATTCTGACAAGATTTTGAAGGAACCATTTAAGAAAGATTCTCTAAAATCTGATCATTAAGGAATTCAGAGGCATCGTGGCAGGTCAAAGAGAGATATCTACAGATCAATCAACAATCAATATGGTATGCCTTTTATAAATTATAAATAATAGGTAATTTTTGTTGTAGAATCAATGATCATGTTGTGACCTTTTCACACATCACCCCATTCAAAATGGAGACCCCCTAATTTTTGCTCTGTACCTGTCTTTTGGCTTTGGTTTCTCCCGCTGTCTTTCTCTTTGCTGCTTGTCTTTCCAGGGATGTGCCCATCTTTGAGCTTAAATTTGAAATTTTAGCTAAGTCTATAGAATTAGGGCTTGCGCTTTTCATGTCGGTTTGAAGTTAAATTGAGTCAGCGAATTGAAGTTTAAGCTTGTATACAATCAAAGGAGCTTCCAACAGTTCCCACTTTGAGGGAATTTCATTGAATTTCAGCAACTTACTATTTTTAGTAACTACTTGATTTGGACATTTCGGCATTGAAAGAAATTCTGGTACTTCCTTGCATTAGAACACCTTAAGCTACACACTTTGCAAATTTTGAGTTGAAACAGAGGACAACAGAATATTTTCTTGATCGAGCTTTAGGAGCCATTTTTTAGGGTTTGCATGTATGATTTTCAAAGCATATACGGATACTCTTTCTGGGTTTTTCGACACCTTCGCGATGATATAACATGCAAGCTGAGATGATAACTTTCAGCAATTCAGGCTTCGGAGGCTATTTTTAGGGTTTGCATGCGAAGTTTCTCAGTGCATGTCAGGATATTCTTTATGGGCTTTTCACGAGCTACGCAACGATGGAACACTCGAAACAAGATCACTTTTCAGGAACTTACTATTTTTAACCAGTGCCCGCATGCAGTCCAGTTTATTGGGTTTTTCTAGGTTTTGTGAGATCTCTTGGGCAGTATGACATGCAAACACATCCGGCAGTTGGTTGGTCACTTTTTCAGGCACTTCCTATTTTTAGCAGGTTCACTCCAACAGCTCCCCAGCACTTCAGAATCACGAACTGAGCAACATGCAACTGAAATGGGGTTGAACAGAAGTCGTTTGAAGCACATGCAACTCAAATTAGGGTTTCCAACTTCGAGACTCAAGATGAGGGGTAAAACACCAAAATCTCTAAAAATGAATGTATCCCACTGCGATCAGTACCTTTCAAGGAATCCACTGGTAAAATTTGAAGGTAATCTAAGCACTTACTATTTATAGTAAGTCACTTCTGAAACAGGCTATAAATAGCAATCTCGCACAAGGCACCAGTGTGAACGGGTCAGTTAACCCATGAGGGCCCCATGGAGAAAATTCCACATCAAACAAAGTTGTAGAGGTTCTGAAATCAAGCAGTTGCTATAAATAGTAAATCACCTCCAGAAACGGGATATAAATAGCAGGCCAGCATAGATGACAAGTGTGAACACGATAGTTACCCCACAAGGGTCAAGGTCAGCCAAAATCAAGTCTTGAAAATACTGAGAATCCATGGAGATCACAAGAACACTAGAACTTTCTAAAAATAGAAAGCTAGGCAGGAGGCATCAAAATTTTGTCTAAGTCTGAAAATGGAAGTTCACACCCCTGGATGCACCCAACTTGAAGCAGGCTAGAGGAAGAATTTGCTAACTCTTGCGAAATTCCTGCAGGACCCCTCAAATGCACCCTGCCTTGAGAGGAGCTCAAAAAAATGTCTAAGTATAAAAAAATTCCTCCTCACCTAGCTAAATGTGCCTAAGGAGGAAGGTTGGTGGAGAGAAAAGTGGCTAAGTCTTGAAAATTTCTGTAGACCCCATCAAATGCGCCCTGTTTGAGGCAGGCTAGAGAAAAAAATGCCTAAGGTTGAAAAGTTCCTTCACCACTAGCCAAATGCGCCCATGCTCATGTTGGAGGATGGAGATATTGCTAAGTGTTGGAAAAATCCTTGAACACCCCTTCGATGCACCAAGTCTGGAGGGGAGATAAAAAAAAACGTCTAAGGCATGAAAGTTCCTCCATGCCCCCTAAAATGAGCCCATCTCCAAGAAGGCTGAGGGAATTTTGCTAAGGTATGATGAAATGGAAGCTGGAGGTCTAGAATGCGCCCAAGTCATGGAAGAAACAAGAAAATATTCTAAGTGTTTGAGAATTCCTTGAGGGACCCCTAAATGCGCCCTAGCAACATGAGAGGCCGAATTTCTTCTAAGTGCTAGGAAATTCCTCCCCCCCAATCAAATGCGCCCAACCTTGAAAGGAGATGAAGAAAAGTTACAAAGGCATAAAATTCCTCCTCCACCCTTGATATGCGCCCAAGTTGTGATAAGGTGAAGAAAAGTTTCTAAGTGGCTAAAAGTTACTCCTCCATGACCCCTCAAATGCACCCATGTTGGTGATGGTGGTGAAAAATTTTCTAAGTATAAAAAATGGAAATGCTACTTAGCAAATGCGCCCTCCTAGGGAAGATGTTTGAAAATATTTTCTGAGTGTTTGCAAATGGCAGGAGAAAGGTCCAAATGCGCCCAGCTAATGAGGTAGACTTGAAAAATATTTCACAAGTAATGAAAATTTCCAAGTACGCCCAAAGGAGAAGTAAGAATAAACTTTTGTGAGAAATATTTTTCAAAGGTTGAAAATAAAAAATTAAATGTACCCCTTCATCTGTAGACACATGAATTTTGCACTTTCTAAGGGGAATTTTCTTCTGGATATTGGATATTTTCAATAAGGAAATGATTTAGAAATCTTCCACACTTCTCTGGAAATTTTAAAGTGAAAATTTTACTCGGGCACTAGCTTGATCAAATTTCCTAAGGAAAATTAAAATTTTTCTAAGGCAAAGAAATAAATATTCTTGAAAATGAAACGCCTTGGCTTGTGAAATTCAAGCCAGATGCCTAGATGATTTTTGACGAGATTTCTGATGAAAACAATTCTCCTGAGCCGATGTTGGATGAAATAATAAGGTGAATGACTTGACCAATTGAATGAATTTCTTAAAGGGAGCAATTAAAGTAATATTTTCAGAGGGTGATTTCAAAATGCTAGTGAAGTAAAATACGCCCATGCCACGAAAATGAATTTTCTTTGAAATTCTAGAAGGTCAAATATTCCGGAATCCAGATGACAAGTGTTGCAGCTGCCAGAGGAGGGAAATTCGAATTCCTACAGTGGAGGAGTGGAAATTTAATGACTCTGCGAAAATGAGCTTTCTTCTAGAATTCGACTTGGCTATATGAATGGTGAGTTTTGCTTATTTTCTTCATCAACTAGTGAGTTCGACCTTGAGCTCTGAGGTGAAGAAGATTGCAGTGTGAAGAGAAATTGGTGAGGCAAGCTAGCTTGGGCCAAATTTCTTTGAAGTGTTGAAGGTTGTATTGCTGGAAGAGAAAATTCTAAGTGTTGAGAGGAAATTGACTTGGCTGAAATTGTTGAGGTTTGAAGTTGGAATTCAGTGTTGAAGCTTCTCAATTCACTGGCAATCCCGAAGTGATTTTATTTTTCTAAGTTAAATTTCTAATGACTATCTTTCATTTTTGCAGGATGGCTGAAGTAGATAGAAAAGCGGCTGGCAAGGAAAACAATGTTGAATCTAGCAAGGCAAATGCGTCAAGACAAGCTGTGATCAAGAAGCTGAGCAAGTCTTTCCTGCCGGAGTCTAAGTTCTCTTCGAAGCTGGGCAAGTTGAGTGATACGAACCTGGGATCTTTCAATTTGGAGGCTTTCAGAAGGCGAATGATGGGAATAGGAGGCCATCATCCATCGGTCACTTTGCACAATATTGTCAGAAGTGGACTTTATGCAGCTGCTAGTTTTCCACCAGCAATTCAGTGCCCGGAGTTGATTATGGAATGTGCTAACTGCTACAACCCAGAGTGAAGGACTATCACTTCACCAGATGGCAAGTTGTTCGCCAACCTCACGCCAGAGGCTATTGGGGAGGCATTCGGAATTTCTGCATATGAGAAGATAATTTACAAAACAAGAGAAAGGGCTGAGCGAATGTATGCTTCTACATTCGAAAGATGCGTTGACATGATAAACTCCTGTTGGATGAAGAAGCCTAAGCCAACTCACACGAAGCTGCCAAAGCAGCTAATCTCAGATGATTTGAAGCAGGAATATTGTGACTTAATTATGATGCTCAGCAGAGTCGGAGGATGCCCCCAGGCGTTCATCTCTGAACCTTGGATGTTTTACTACATCAACCTTGTGCTGGAAGGCAAAGAGCATATTGACTGGGCGGTGATGATCAATGATAATTTGCATGAACAACTCAGGAGTTTGAGGAGAACAAAAACATTTTATATGAGCTCATATATCATTTACATGCTTGCTCGGCTGACAAAATACAAAGGGATATCATACAAGGATCCGATTGGGTGTGGCTCTCAGCAATTCAAGATTCAAAAGGCTTGTCCACAGTTGCACTTGACGAGCACGTCTCACTACAAAAGGGTCAATGATGCCTTCACAAAGCATATAACGAGGACGCTCTAGCAAAGAACTCATCACAAAATATCAAAAGAAGCTCAGGAGTTAATTGAGAGGTACGGATGTTGGTTTATCCAATTTCTAAAGTTTACTTATATCAAGCTGCAAGGGTTCTCTTCATATCCTTACAAATTGCCCAAAGACCCTACGAACAGAATTCTGATGTTGGAAATATCTAGGCAACTCATTGCCTACAAGAAGAAGAAGAAGAAGAAGAAAGGAGGACTTGACTTCCCTATCATCATGGGGAATTCAAATGAAATTTGTCCAACACTGCAAGCAACCAAGGAAGCGGAAAATGAACTTCAATTTTTCCACCTCTCTTATCACACTAGCAGGCAGTATTATGATCCTCACAAGAATGTCAGATGGATATTGTCAGAGGAATTCAGACATAAGGCACACATTGAGGACTTCTCGGCAAGTGCGTCAGATGAAGCTGAGATAAGAAGGATGTTTTCTAGGATACCATTGAGCATAATTAGGGAATGTGAGATTGTTCCAGTACCAGACCAGGTTGACAAAGATGTGAATGTCATGCAGGCTGATTATGAGACAGTAAGGAGGACACCACTCACACATCCGGATTGGTCTAAGCCAAAGATTACAGATTTGGATACACTTTGCATACCAATCCTGGCATTCACAAGAGGATGGGTCGAGAGGCACGTGAACAAGCTCAAGAGCAGGTCAATCCCTCTTACTTATAATTTAATGGGAGATCACAAGCCGCCAACTATCAAGAAGAAGAAGCAGGTTGCTCGAGATCCAAAGCCACAAAGAGAAGAACCAATCTAGCCGAAGCCTCCGAGAGTCGAGGTTGCATCACCTACACCATTGGGGACTCATTCTCCAAGTATATAGGAAGTTTCATTATTTGTTGATCAGAGAAATATGGAGAAATATGTTGAATAGAGGACAAGAATTACAGGAGGCAAATCAGCCACTGCGATGGGAGTTTGTTGACCAGAGTGTCAACGCACCTATGAGAGATAACCAGCAGGAAGAGGAAGAAGAAACAGCCACAGATACTCGCTTCCAGAGGAAGATTGAGGCAGCATTAGAGGATGACACTGCTACAGGACAGGAGGCCCAAGGTTCAGGAGATACTCTTCCTATAAAGGTTGATGAGCCTCGTTAGGATGAACTTAGAGAGGAAGTTCGTGAGGAGGCCAAGAATGAACAACCATTCATCATTTCGGACTTGCAGTAGGTAGTACCAGATTGGCTCAAAGACAGGATGAGAAGGGACCCCGTTGAAGAAACTGATCTAGCAGTTGAGATAGAAGAATTTTCGAGTAGGATCAGTGCACCTCCAACAAAGAAAAAGGCTAGAAAGTTTTCAAAGATTTCAACAAATGAAGATGGCTCCCGCACCCTTCACGTGGCTGTACCAAGGGTTGAGTGCAATCGAGACGAGGCTGTTAAGGAGAATTATGTGATCACTACCATGGAGTTGGGCCATCCCATTGGAGCACAGATAATTGAGGAGTGTGATAACTCCTATCAGGCACTCAAGAATAGGCTGCTCCGAACAGAAGGCAAGTATAAAAGATTGAAGGAGCACAAAACGTTGATTGGTTATGTACAACACTTGTCTCGTCCTTGTGGGCAGGAGAATCCAGCAACTGAGCTCCCATCGAGTTTCCCAGAGAATCAGTTAGCGGCTTGGAGGACTTGAGGAGGATGGCACAAGAGGCAGATAAATGGGTTACTAATGTTCGCACTGAGATGGAGAAGTTTATGGAGGATCTTTCCCATTCCTATCAGCAGGCCTCTGGCATTATGGTGCGAATGGATACAGTTGATCAGGCTTGGGGCGATGCTCGTATCTATCAGACCAATCTATCAGACCAAGGTTGTCCTTCATCTATAAGCTTTGATGCATACTCCCTTGCAAACTTTGGTTGAGGGAGGCATAATTTAGGAGGGTGATAGATATAACTTCACCAGCTGGTATTCTCCAGTGGTCACAGGCCGAGAATTCTTTGATGCAACACAGGCAGATTCGGCCAAAGTCAGAAAGGCCATGGTGAACATCCTTGACGGAGTCCTGAACACACTAGAGGCTATCTTTGCTAGAAGGCTGACTTCCGAGGAGGTGATTGTTGATGGTTTGAAGAGTAGACTGTCGCCATTCTTTTCAAAGGTGAAGAATTTTGTTCAGGATGATTTTGAAAACACCTCAACCTTCTCTAACATTATCCAGAATACTCAGGATGCCCTAGTTGCTTGGAGAAAGTCCTATACTCGACACGGGAAAACAGTTACGGTGCTAGAGTTTCAACTTGATCACACCCCGCCTATCTCAATTCAGGAAGTTAAAGCTGTGCTAGCCAGATTCATTGAGTTTGCAACCAAGGAGAAAGAGAATGGAAACACCCTTCTAGATGAGAACCTTCTAGAAGATGATGGTGGGCATTAATTGCCCATGATACTTTGGGTGTGACTGGGAATCTTTTGGATCATTTATTGCCCCTCTTTTTTATGGCAGTTTTTAGGGTTAGAACTGAGGTGGCACGATCTGGGCCATCCATTTGATTGTAATATGAGCCGTCCATTGGACTTGGCCAGCTTTAAAAGGGGCATCCCCCCTTCATTTGTACCTCATTAGATCAGATCATTAGAATAGAGATAGAGCAAAGAGATAGCTTAGAGTTAGCATAGCTGATAGATTGATAGTATAGTTTGAAAAAGGAAAGTTTTTCCTTTCAAAGCTTTGTAAGAAATTGTTGTGAACACTCTCTCAATAAAAAGAGTTTTCATTGATGATGATCTCGTCTTTTGTTGTGAGTAGCTACTGAGGTTTCTCCGTCCTTCTACTTCAAGTAGGATTTTAAAGTAAAGTAAATAGATTTTGTTTCATGCAAGTAGATGATAGTAATGGAATGCAATGTTTAATCTAAGTAGCTTCGTCTAAATCCATACCACTAGCAAGCTTATTGATGATAGGTTTGCCCTGCATGGTCAACTGGAACACTTCATGGTTAACTTCAATTATGATTGGCATGTTAGTATGCATTGTTGTGATGGTATTTACATGTTGAATATAATCTGAATATCCTTAGCTACCCCTTTGAAGATTGCACCGACTTTGTGGAGGCTATCGAGCGCGAGGCGAAGCAAAGTCTGGTTGAAGTTTGCTAAAATTGATCCACGCATCCCGCTCTTAGAGTAGTCCATAGATTTTCCTATCCCTACACTCATTTAAATTCAGCATTTTCTGGTTAATATTAGGAAATTGGCACACACTTGATAAATCTTTCGAGCCACGTAAAAACCCTTCGTCTGCTGTTTGTCTCCCGCTTCTGAACAATTGTATAAGTCCCCTCATGATACCAGCAAAGCACAACGAACCAACTGAGCCTAAGCATCGCCTAGAAGGAACCTTGGAGTTGAGTGCACGAACTCTCTCACAATCTTAGCGTGTCGGATACTTTGATCAAGAGAGAATAGGGTAGCCGTTGGAAACTTTATTTTGTTGTTTGGTGTAGGTCACAAAACACACATCAACAGATCACAATTTATGCTGGAAACTAATCAGGGTATAAATAAATGGTAGTAAAGGAATAAATTAGGAATTTAGTAATGATTGATGTTGTCATATATATTTAACATATATATAATAAAGATAATCATAGCAAATATAATATGTTTTCTATATATAATTCATATGTTGATAAATGTATTTTGCAGTAATTGATGATTATATATATATAGGTTCATACAAGATGATTATTTATATGATTATTTATACATACATAGATATAGATAAATTTGATAACAAATAATATAACATGAGTAATGTATATACATACATACATATATATATATATAGAAATAAAGATATATATATGTATTTTGAAGTCAATTAGAAATGATGATATATACTTATTTAGATAGAATATATATATATATATATATATATATATATATATATACGATTGTGTAAATAATGATGCTTGCAGCAATTATTGAGCCTTATAAATAATGACTTCATTTATTCACCATGATGTTAAAATGATATAATAGAATTCCATCTATGTGACCTCGAAAGATGTTTAATATCTAATGTACTCATGAGATATACTATAGAGGAATCATTCAGGGTAAGCAATAGGGAGGAAATGAATAATCCTTTGACAAGGATGGAATAATTATATCATCTTCGATCTAATTAGATGTTATCAACTGAAATTTATTGATCTCTAACGTTTCTAATTTCCCCTTGGGAAACACTTTGAATGCAAGATTTGGGTTTAAGTGCTTCCACTAGAAAGGGGACATTACAAGTGGTATCAGAGCAACTTTCCTGCCACCCTATCAAAATAGCGTCTACAAACTTACCAAAGGCAAAGGTATACTCTATGAAAATATAGAAAAACATTCCGATTTATGCAGATCAGGTACGACTGGTAACCATTGAATGTAATCACTTGCTGTTGATATTCATTATTCTTATCATAGCTACCGTATGTAAGTGTAAACTAAGTATCAAGATATATATGTATAAATAGATATGTTATTTTGAATTGGACAACTAATGAGATCAGGATGATCTATTCCATCATAAGTATTGTGTGTGGAAACCCCATGAAACAACCATGGAAGGAAAGAGGAATCTGCAGGTAAGTATAAAAGTAAATACATCATGAATTGAGATATCAATGTTTAGTAAATATATCATGCGGTAGAATAAGAATATATATGATGATATTTATTCTAGTTGTTGTTGTTCATTTCTATTGATGTCATTTTGGAATAATAAAGTTATACATGCTACTATTTACTATAGAATTATTGATATGTTTATTTTGAATTGGATACCTAACTATATTATTGTGATATATTGTATCATAATTTCTCTCACATGAAGTGTATTTTATATTCTCACCAAAGTTTTGTATCATCAAGCAAACATGTAGAAAGTTAACAGAGGGAACCTATAGGTTGAGTAGGTACTAGTTCTCCTCTAGGTATGCCACTCCCCGGATCGGATGACCAAGAGTCATGCCATCGGGAGCCAAGGGGGTGATATCCGCTCTTGGGCTTAGAGAGAGTATCTACGGGCCTCCTATGGATTCCTCTCCTCTAGACTATCACAATTTATGCTGGAAACTAATCAGGGTATAAATAGATGGTAGTAAAGGAATAAATTAGGAATTTAGTAATGATTGATGTAGTCATATATATTTAACATATATATAATAAAGATAATCATAGCAAATATAATATGTTTTCTATATATAATTCATATGTTGATAAATGTATTTTGCAGTAATTGATGATTATATATATATAGGTTCATACAAGATGATTATTTATATGATTATTTATACATACATAGATATAGATAAATTTGATAACAAATAATATAACATGAGTAATGTATATACATACATAGATATATACATATATATATATAGAAATAAAGATATATATGTGTATTTTGAAGTCAATTAGAAATGATGATATATACTTATTTAGATAGTATATTTATATATATATATATACAATTGCGTAAATAATGATGCTTGCAGCAATTATTGAGCCTTATAAATAATGACTTCATTTATTCACCATGATGTTAAAATGATATAATAGAATTCCATCTACGGGAACTCGAAAGATGTTTAATATCTAATGTACTCATAAGATATATTATAGAGGAATCATTCAGGGTAAGTAATAGGGAGGAAATTGTAATGTCCCCTTCTCGAGCATGATCTTTCCAGTGGACCATTGGCCTATTCCGGAGACCCGTAGGCTACTCGGAAGGTGAAATTAGGGTTTCTTGTTTTGATGGTTGTTGCTCGTGATTTGGTGATTGAATTGCGGATTCTTTCTGGGTTTTCAGAAAGCTTCGCAGTGGTATGACTTGCTTTGCGTTCCGAGCACTTTCCGGAATTTACTATTTTTAGTAAATTCTATTTTTGGCAGTTGACAATTTGGTTCCTGTTCAGTTGGCTTCCCTCTACTGTCAGTTCAGTTGGTTTATTCAATTTTGGCCTTGGGATGCAGTTGGAGAGATAAGTTCGATTAACTTCAGTAATGTTATATTTAAATGTTATATTATCCCCTTGGCCTAGTCTTATGACTTAATGTTGTTTTAAAAAGTGGTCTTCAAGGGTGGGCTCTTCATGGAAGGGATTTTATATTTTATTAAAGTCAAAAATTGAAGCTTATGTTGGACGCCTATTTCTTGGAGGATGAAATTAAAAATAAAAGTCAAAGTGAAGCTTTGAAAAGTGGACGCCATCTCTTGGAGGGAAAAGGTTTATTTCAAATTTGAATTTAGGGCTTCTCTTCTAGAAGCTTTTGGAGATTTCTTGCTATGCCTTTATAAGGTGGCCTCTTTTCTTCATTTGAGCATCTTTTGTCTACAGGAATGTTATGTTGCCGGAATGGTATTGGGACTGCTTTGAGGAATGTATGCCTCCTAGCTTGGCATTGCTTCTTGCTTGAGAGATAGCGACTAGTGATGAGGTAGTTGTACTTGAGTGGTTTTGTAGTGAGCTTTTGCATTGTAGTAGTTGTGTGGCTTTGTAGTTCAGTTTCATGCTTATTAGTGAAATTCTGGAATTGTCTCTTCTTTATAGCTGATTGCTGTTTTTACTCATAAGTCAAAAAATACAAAAAGAATCATTCTGGGTATTGCATATATCTCTTTGTCTTTGAGGGGCGACCCTTTCTACTAAGTTTCAGATTTTTTGATTAAGAGTTGGATTTTATAAAGGAAAATCGCCCTTCTTAGAGGGCCGTACCATTTGAGCTCCTTGGGATTTGTGCCAAAAAATATTAAGGGTTATTTGGTGGGGTTTTGTTGTCCAAACTTGGTCGCCATCTTCTTAGAGGTGCTATGCATTTGATTTCAGATCATTAGAGTTAGTATTGAGTGAGAAAAGTGCATTTTAGTGAGTCCTAGGGGTGCTGGTTCTTCATATTTAAGCTGCAGGATTATGGGTTGGTGAAGGGTTGGTGTTAGGAAATCCTATTATGCTTTATGGAGGTCATATTCACTGTGCAGCATTGGAGAGCTTCTAATCTTCGTTCCTTGCAGGCATTTCCTCATCATATTGTAAGTTGAACAGTAGTACTGTCAGCATTTCTTCTAATCTTGCTCTTCATGTTTTGTAATGCCCACTGAATAAGTGGAAGAGGCTGGCTTGCCGCCTATTTTATATTCTGAAGTTGCATTTGTATTTTCTTTATATCTCCACCATATGGTCGCCTCATTTCCATTCTGGATTGGGTAGCACATACTTGGTGTTGAGTTTACTTTTAGCATTGTAGTTGGTAGGGATCCTCTGACCTTATGCTCGCCGTCATCTGGCGCATCCTTGGTTAGAGTTATTCAGTATTGCATTGCACTGAGATCCTCTGACCATATGCTCCACCTTGCCCATCTCGGGATCCTGGTGTACATTCTTGGTTAGAGTTCTTTCCGCATCGTTTGGGTTTTCATCTAACCTTAACGGGTGCATGTTGTTTGTAATTGCATTCAAAAGAATTGAAAAAATTGGTTCGGTATCTTTCAGAAATGAATAATCCTTTGACAAGGATGGAATAATTATATCATCTTCGATCTAATTAGATGTTATTAACTAAAATTTATTGATCTCTAATGTTTCTAATGTCTCCTTGAGAAACACTTTGAATGCAAGATTCGGGTTTAAGTGCTTCCACTAGAAAGGGGACATTACAGCTGATATGAATTTCTAATTTGTTTTTTTGGTTTGATTTGGGAGCAAGATGCTTTGAATGCTCTTCAACAATGCAATATTGATTGATAATGAAAATAGTAATGACATACAACAATTTATAGCACTTTCCAATACACAATAAAGCCTACAAATGAAAGACATTTCTTCGAACAATTGGCATGCAACCTTCAGATTCACTTCAGACTTATATTCCTTAATAGAACAGGTCATAAACTGATTACAATTCAGATTTGAACTACTAGCTTGATGCAATGATAAAGTTCCTACAATGCCTTTAATGGCTGCCACCTAATTTTAGACTTGTCTTCAAACTTATAAGATGCACATATTAATGAAAATAAGAGGTGGAACCTGATTACAATAGCTAGAAGTGAACAGAAAACTTGGAGAAGTCCAAAACTGATTTTTATGGAATTTTATGTGTCCTTCTTGCATGAAATCACCCTCCTCTATGTTGGCCACCCCTGTTCTTACCTAGCAATATATTATATAAATAAATGCAGCAACAATGGCCCTCCAAATTGCTATAGAAATGATTGCCAACACGAAAGGAATTGATTTCTCCAATTCCCACAAAAATCTGAAGTCTCAATGATGAGCAATGAGCAAATATGTACTTCTCACCATGGCTGGTTGACCCTTGCTGAGATGAAAAATCAGAATGTTTTTCATACAATAATCACCTCCAAATATGCCAATCAATGTTGCCTCCAATCTGCAAATGATCTCCAATATCTCCAATCAATTCTTCACAAATTTGCAGTTGTAGGTTATTCTCCAAAATGCTTCAACAAGCTGATATGAAATCTTAATCTCCAAATTTGGCCAAAGACCACAAAATTTGCAACGAAGCACAAATTGAACTACTGAAGTGAAGCCCACAATTAAGCAATAATTCAGCTAATATTTCACAACCTCAAATTGCATAACCAATGAGAGTTTTTGTTCCCAAAGGCTAGAAATGGCAGAAACCCTAGCCAATTCCTCTCTAAGCAATTCCTCTCTAAGCAAGTTCTTCAAAATCAGATGTCAATTCCTGGAAGATTAGAAGCTTGGCAAACTCTCTCTTTATACTTTTCCTCCAAGAAGAGGTCAAAACATCGAGAAGCTTCTCTTAAATAAAATAATATTTGCACTTTACAAAAATTAAAATGAGTTTATAATATAAAGTACAAATATAACATTATAACATAACAGTAAAAATAATTATTATTATTAAAGTTACCCTTTAATAATATTTAAACATTATATCATAGAAAATCCCTTATTTCTCCCATTCAACTGAATCCAGGAAATGGAAACCATCAACTAACTAGATATCTACCACGAAGAACCCCCTAACCATGCTCATTAGCCTACGAGGGTCAGCAATAAGCTAAACTATCCAAAAGCAATGTCAGACTAAAAAGGGGACATTACAAAAAATTAGATCATACTCCAAAGATGTCTAATATAGGCCTACGAAAGGGTGTCACCTAGTGGCTACTACAAGATGCTTTCCACTCACCTTTGATTTAAGGTTGCTAGTTCCTATGTTGTAGAGAAGGATTGGTCCACATTCAACTTCATTCATTCTGCTAAGAGGAATAGACTTAACCCTAGATGATTGAAGAAATTGGTTAATGTACATAATGCCTTGCATCTTCAAGACTGACTAAGTATCAACTCCTAAATATCAATAAACTCCAACCACTTGTTGAGATGTTTATCTAGAAGATGCAAAACAAATTGATGAGGAAGAGAAGGTGTAGTCAGGGTCTCATTGGATGAGTTCATATTTGATATTGGAAGTGACTAAGACTCAATGGCTCGTTTGGATATAGATATCCCTGACGAAGATGTCTAAGCAAATGAGGCAAGAGGCCTCTTTTGATAAAAATATCCCAAAATGAAGTGCCATAGCACATGAGACATAAGCATAGGAGGTCCATTTAAAATGTTTTTAAATATCTTACTGCTATTCATTGGACATTTTGTATCTTTCAGGCCTTTTAGTGTCATATAATGAAAATAAATTATAATTGAATCTTGACACATCATGTCTCAATCAAACTCATTGACTTTGTGTAATGCTATGGTCCATGGATGATGAATGTTCTACAAGTTTGAGTATTTTAAAATTTTAGATTTCATATCTAACTTTTGAGTATTTAATTAAAGTGATGAATAATAATTTCCTTGAAATGCCATGACACATAGCAAAGAATCCATTTAAGATAATGGTAAGCATAATCTATTATCTTGCATGCCAAGTTGCCAACAATACCACATAACTTAGGAAAGATTTGTACAAAACTTTCAAATGAAGTCCTCTCTTGATATCAGCACCATTTGAGATTGTTATCACATAACAATCAATGATTTGCACAAGACTCAACCCATACAGGCACACAAGCTTTGTCTTGAGTGACTGCAGGCCCTAAACAACTCAATTCATGCCACAGTCCCAAAAAGGTGTTGCCATAACAGCATATGATCAACATCAAACTAAACAATACTCAAGAGATCTAAAAGGAAAAATGTATCAATCAAACTGGATCCAATATAGAATTAGGGAAAGAAGAATGCATGCAATTAATTAGATTCTTAGAATATTCAAAAAGGCTTTTTAATGCTAATGCTTAAAGATGCATAAATTTTTCACTCAGAAACAATTATTACCTCTAAAATAAGAAGAGAAAGGAAATAAATGGTTTAAGAATTAAATTTACAGGTAACTTTAGGAAAGGGTTGGTTAACAAGAGCTACAGAATACTCAGGTGTATAGATTTATTATTTAAGTAATCTAAAAATGTTGCATTTTTATAAGACCTTGCGAGAGTTGTTTTCTGTAAATAATTTACAGCCTCTCAGGAAAAGGTGATAATTTGATAACCAACACAGAAAACAACAAAGACATGGTTAGTTAAATATTTCCCATGGATAGAGATAAAATTATCAGACAGCCTGAGTATGCACTAAATATTGCCCCCACATCAATGATTCAGCAGAGGTTGGGGTCTTTGCCAGGGAATAGTTGCTGGCACCTATATAGTTCAAGTCATTTGAACCATAATAATGAGAAATGTTGTTAGGTTCAGCTATTATCAGATATAGAGAGAATGTGACATTTAATTGGAAAGACGGATTTACATTCATAACATCTACAGTTGATAGGCACGAGGTAGCATCCAACAATTTGCTATAGAGTTTGGTCCTTGGTTCAAGATTTGAAAACACTACTTATTTATAGTAATGTATTTGCTAGTTATTTGTGATAAATGTCTTATTTAACCAGTGGTTTACAATTTGATTGAATAATCCATTATACTTTTAACTTGTACTTCTTGGATAACATCTTAAAAACTAAAACTGTATCAAACATGATTAATAGAGTTCTTCTTGCTCATGATGAAAATGACTTGAGTATTTCCACAATTTACCCAGGAAACATTACCTACACTGATGTATGGTAAATCCTCTACTTGAAAAAGATTTAAAAACATCCTAACTATAACTTATTCTTAAAACAAAAAAACAATCTGAACTCAAGATTGACTAGAAGTGCTCATGGATCTTTGTTAACTGCAGCCATCAATAACAAGCACCAAAAATAAGTCAAAAACCACTTTACTACTATTCATTACTCCCAAAATTTAATTGTTTTTAGAACATTCCATAAAATAAGAAAGGTTCACAAAAAATCTGTTCTTGAACATTGCAACATGGGTAAATATTGACAGCTAATTTGCTAAATGACCACCGCAAAATTACAGTTATGCCTTAACAAAGGTGATAGTCAAGGCAATTATTGAGATTTTAAAATACATATCTCTTAAGATACTGCAAGACACTGAAGTACCACCTCACTTCATATTATAGTATAAAGATTAAATATTTAAAAACTTGGTAAGACGGCAGACCAAGGAGGAGATATGTAAACAACTTCCAAAGGAGTAATTTTTTCTAATTAATTTAGGTGTAGAAAATATAAATGAATGTGAATTCCTAATCTAAGTACTTATGGAAGTTTTGAGGGACAGATAAGCCTACCCATTACAGGTGTTGAAATGAACAGAAGACTATCAATTATCACATAGCCACCCTAAATAGGAGTCTGTATTGCACATTTGCTCTATAAAATGCAATTGAGAGAAACATGAAATGTCAAAACGTGAATATTACAAGAGGAAAGATAACGAATCTCCTGAACTGCCAAAGTTGTTATTAAGTTGCAAATTCAGAACAAAATTAAAATAATTGTATGGTGAAATCGTGATACTTGCTGCTTTGTGATAGGCAGATTATAGCTACAATTTAAAGAGATGTTTAATAGAGCAGGAGAGAATGAAAAATCTGAAGTGCAAAACATACTACTGTAGGGCCCAGACTATACAGTTTAAGAAACCATCCCAGAAATGTTCAAAGATTATAAAATATTGCCATTATTACTGCAGGAATAATTTTTCAACAAGCTTCTCTCAAAACAGAAATTCTATCTAGGATGCATCTTGGAAAATTCCCTTCTTTAGAACCTATCATGCTTGCATCATAATTTCATACATGAAAATATACCCATGGAAGACTTGCATTCTTGCTGGCATCTACATTACATGTGTGAGTGCAGGAAGCCATTTTACAGCTTAGCTTCTTGCACTCACACAGGAAAAAGCATGAATACAACTCACAGCAAAATCTTTTGGCATCAAAAGTACATTCCGCTCAAGAAGCCTTTCATATACATCACGAGCAGAATGTCCAACTGCAAGAACAACAGCATCAGATCCCAACTTTTGCGTATTAGTGTGGTTATTTCCTCCTGCATCAGAAACCTGAACTCCTATAGCTTGTTCTCTTCTCACCAGGAGGTCATCCATTCGAGTTCCAAACATTATCTGAACCTGCATGGATTAATTGTTGTCTCTTATCATCAACAATGTCAAAACAATCACATGCTGAAAAAGATTCATAACTTAATCATGCGATTGTACATTTTCCTTCAGGCTAAGCTTGACAAAACATACTCCCAAATCTTGTAAATGTTGCCGAAAATTGAGTAGAATGCGTATCAATCTGTCAGTTCCCAAGTGTGGTTTCCCATCGATCAAGATGCATGCTGGGGCTCCAAAATGAACAAGAGTTTTTAACACCTAAAACAACAGCCCAATCAAACTATCATTCTTAAAAAGTAATCCTGCCAAAACTGGATAGTATATTCTGTGTAAATATTATCACATATATAGAAGAAAATACTCCCCACACATATCAAAGAAACAGATATACATGTTGTGGTCGATTTCCATTTCCAACAGCACAATAAACCTAGTCCTGAATACTATTAAAACTAAACTTTAAAGCTAATCAACAATGTAACAAATGTTTAGGCATTATACAAAATTTGAGACTTGCTCATTCTGCTATCAGGGCTGGGGCTCATACTAAATCACATACATCTTTAAAGCTCGTTCCTTCTTCTATTGGAGATCACAGTAAATTTAACACATTTACCATATAATATAATTATTTTCCATATGAAAGCCTAATGTCAAACACTTTAGTTTGAAACCCACAACATGAAAGCAAAAGAATACAGTATTGCAGAGACACTGGTCTCTCTAGAACATGCAGACATCTCTTCTTTACTCTTCTCTAACCCTGCTCAAGATTCTTCACTACTGCTGGCAGTTGCCAAAAGAACCATTGCACATTGAAATTAGAGAACTGAAGACTAATGGTGAATGTTCACATTCATGAAGACCATTTCCTCACAATCAGTGTTATTCTAGGACCCTTCAGACTCCATAAACCACTCCATCTTCCACCTCAGCACATCACTCATCAGCTACATTGCCCAAGCAGCCAGGCCATGGCATCTCCACATCAGGATACCTCAATGGACTGCAGAACATCCCCGTATGGTCATGGGTTGCAAGAATGCATTATCCTGGGTTCCTATCAGCTTTCAGGCCATGCTGTTGCTGACATCATCAGAAATTTACCCAGGAAGTCCCCTTGCATTACATTAGCTTTGCCACTTGGTTAAAGCCTGAACCAGCAATCAACTTGTTTCTCTTTTAGTGAAATTTGTCATTACATGGTTGTTTCTAGTCATTTCCACTCAGGTCAGATCTCTAGTACAATTGTGTCTGAAGTTTTTCGATTCATTTCAGATTATAAATCCCCATTGAAAAACCTTGTGCTCCCTTGAAAGCTAAATGAAAAGTAATCAACTCTAACTTCTCTTTACTTGGAAATTTCCCCTTGAGACCAACCTGCAAATACTTTTGCTCTCTTCTGCATGTGGATCTGATCTTCCACTGCAATATTGTATCCTATATCAATTTTGCTTGGGAAATTGATGAGAAGTCCTCTATTGAGGCAAAATTTTGTCCATGCATCGTTCACTCAACATGGACAGTTCAAAAAGCTTGAAGTTCTCTAGATGCATCTGAATACATATGCATATGTGAGTGCAGCTTGAGCTTGAATGCATAGTCCCAAACCTGTTGCTCCATGTTAAATTGCCGAGTGCAATGGCCTTAAGCTTCCTCACTTGTCCCTAAAGCCTACCCTCACTCAAGTAAACTCAGATAATGCCTCCAACCTTGAAATTCAGCCCCACTATATTGGTCATAATATGCTTTGTACTTGAGTTGGGACTTCACAATTTGTTCTTACACTCTTTGGCATATCAATCAGATCCTTTCAATGTTCTTGATAACCTACATGGCTTTTGACCTAAAGTCAAATCATTTAAGTCATTAAAGGGGGAACCCACATGAGATATAAGACTTGGCAACAAAAGCAAATATAATTTAATATATTAAATGTTTGAAAAAGCCAAAGGAGGTCGTGTTTTTCATGAGGAGATATAAAAGCACTCAAAAAAGCACAATTCATCATTCAACACTTGGCAAAATTCAAGAGTTTTTGGTTGTGCGAAGAAACAAGGGTTTTTGCTACAAATTCGATCTTGGAGAATGTGATTTCTCTTAGATTTAAGCATTCTACAGTTGTGAAATACCACCCAAGGTTTGCTCTTCAAGTGGCTACACACAAGAGTCACATTTGTGCTTATTTGGAGATAGATTGTTCAGACTTTCGGAAGTTCTTTGTCTCAGATCAGAATACATATATATCTGTTGTTATCCTTTGCTGATTGAGAATCAAACTTGGCACGTGGGAGTTTATTAAGGCATGTTGTGCCATTCCTTGCCAGATGTACTTCTTCATGACAACCATGTGGGGTTTTATGGAGTGAAACACCTAAGTTCTTTAGCCACAAACTTCATCATTTTTGGCATCCAGAATTATGAGAGCATTTGCATTTAATTCTAGAGGTGTTATTCTAAGGGTTTGTAGGAAGGCGTCCATGTTTGCAAGCTTTCAGTTTGCTGGTTTCTATTACAGCACCTTAACAAAGTGGCAAACATTTTCTGGGTATGTTGGATTTAGATATTAGGTGGTATTTTATGAACTGGGTTGTTATAATCGAAAAAATCTCAATATTCTGATTGTAATAAAATTCTGAAAATTTTCAGCTAGTTGTGGTAATGAAAAATGTGAAATTTCTGATTATGCATTTGTTGAAAGTTCTTTAGTTTCCTGCACTTTATTTCTGTTTAAAAGCATTCAAAAACATTGCCAAAACACAAACAAATCAATCAGCAATACAAACAAAAAACAAAAACAGGCAAAATCAGAAAGGTAAATATCCTATCAGGGGTGGGATATTTCGCTGCACATCAATTTCAGAGTGGAGAGGAGAACGGTTTGATGATTTGTAGGTGTTCGGTATGCACCAGCATGCTGGTTTTATGTAATCAGACCTGCAACATTCAATAGCAGCAAATGGGTATGCATCAACTGAGTTATTAATGCAAAATATTGATCTGGGTTGTGTTTGGTTATTGCATTTTCTTTATAATCTTGTTAGTTTAGCATTTTATTTAATTTGCATCACTTGGGAAGTAAAATACAAAAAAATCAGAATACACAAAAAAACAAAAAAAAACAAACAGCAGACAGGGGGGAGACATTACATTTTCATATACTATATATTCATTTTAATTGAAAAAATTTCACCAAGTTTTTCCACCAAATCTGAGTTTAACTGAAAAAACAATTTGCATTGTCCAAGTCTAACACTATGAACGTAACTCATTTTTTTAAATATGATTTTATTCAATTCAATTAATAACTGCACAAGAGAAAAATATGCCATCCGCATAATTACAATTGGAAAGAACAACATAAAAGGATGGGGACATAGTTCTCACAATTTGCACATTATCACTGTTCTTCCCAATTTTAGTTGTCAACTTGCCATCAGTCCACGTACCTGCACCACCCTGCAACAAATGTCATCAGATCAATCTATTCTCAAAGAAATAGAATATCAAGCAGTAAAATAGCACATCTAATTTGTTTCTCCTCTCATGTCTAATTGATTAAATACAATTTAATCATGGAAAAGTTAAAATCCATGATAGAAAATGAAAAATTTAGGTTACATTAATTAATGGATGGAGATTAATTAAAATTTAAACCTTGATAATAACACAATTTTAGGGGTTTTCAAAGGGAAAAGTGCCAACAGATTTTTATTTTTAAGTTCTTTTCTTGTCACAACCATTCAGTCAATATTTCCATTGCAAGAGTAACATTGCATAACTTCTCTCTGGTTTGATTGGAAAATTTGTTGAATTGCTATTCCAGCAAATATTAATGAGCCACTACACTTTATCTACATGACCGCAAGTTAATATGGTCGGATTGTTACATGTTAAAAATCCTGTGAATATAAACCTTGATAATAACACAATTTTAGGGGTTTTCAAAGGGAAAAGTAGCCAACAGATTTTTATTTTTAAGTTCTTTTCTTGTGACAACCATTCAGTCAATATTTCCATTGCAAGAGTAGCATTGCATAACTTCTCTCTGGTTTAATTGGAAATTTTGTTGAATTGCTATTCCAGCACATATTAATGAGCCACTACACTTTATCTACATGACCGCAAGTTAATATGGTCGCATTGTTAAATGTTAAAAATCCTGTGAATATA
This sequence comes from Sequoia sempervirens, assembly GCA_007258455.2. NCBI lineage: Eukaryota > Viridiplantae > Streptophyta > Pinopsida > Cupressales > Cupressaceae > Sequoia > Sequoia sempervirens. Next base: position 269,509 of record VDFB02291851.1, read on the forward strand.
ACAAATATTTTGACAATCTACCATAAATTTATCAAATGTTCTGTTTACCAATATTTTTCCAAATTAAGCCCTCCTCATAATGATTATGGTACACATATATAGTAACCATGGTGTTACTTCTCTACAGGATTAAATCCCACTAAAAGTCTTTGCCAAACAGTTGGCACACCTCCATCTTGTCAGAATTTAGATGAAGTTGGACCAAACATTTTCCCTTTACCTTCCTCTCTGATATTGTACAAAAATGAACTACTTAATGCAAATTTAGAATATGACTCATCGTTCAATTCTAGCAGATATAAATTTCTGATACTGTAAGAGAATGGACTAATTAATGCAAATTTAGAATATGACTCATTGTTCAATTCTAGCAGACACAAATCTTAGTTATCTTTACCCTTCCTATTGCTCAAAATCATGCCTTCCAGACTCAAATTCAGCATTACGAAATTCAATAAGTCTACACAACCAATTAATGTTTCTACTTTGTTAACAGAAGCATGAGTGACTGCTAGAGATTCGTTAGTTGTATGAGTACAAAAGATCACCAAATTTCCAAAGCTGCCATTTGGCAATAATAGATATTTTAATTTTACCTATGTTCTGCCATGTTCCCTTTTGCAGGTAATATGGTAATGCACAATGTGAGAAAGGCACACCTAGAAATTCATTAAAAACCATAGAAATGATATTTTAATAGGAAAACGGCATGGGTATTGGGGATCAAGGAATGGGGATGCATCTGCATGGAGCATATTTTACAGAATGTTGAAAATATTTTTCATACTTATATTTAACATCTGAAAACATTTCATTATGACCAAATATCCAAAACTTCAATTTTTCCTATACGATGTCTCTTACATACAGAAACAATTTAGGAAAAGATTTGACAGGTTAGGAAACATCAAATTTCCTTTTTCTTCTCCTTTTATGCATCAGGAAACATCTACACTAAATAGAAATGTCTCCTTGCCTTGATTTAAAAGTCATAATTGTTTTGGTATAGCTACAATATTTTGTGCACGTTTTTTGCCAACAAAATGTTTCTATAAACCGAAACTGTAATGTCCCTTCAAGATATTCAAAACTGATGCTTATGACCTGAACAATAATAGCATTCCTTGAACACAATTCAGATTAATGCACTTGATTATATAGTTATGATAGTGACAAAAGATGTGAATAGGACTGAGCAAAATATAGACTGCTATGTATATATAATCTGCAGCTACAGTTGATATAGATTTGACACCATAAGATGTAATGCTGTTGCCGCGTGCATATACAGTTCGTCTGGCTGGTGCCTTCTTACTTCGCTATTTCTGATATTATCAACCTTTAATATCATGCGATTTGATGATAGGCTGGGTGTCTGATTTCTGTGATGTACTATGCAGCCAATTGGGTGACTGATTGCCCCTTTGGAGCGATCTGGATCTGCCCTTATGGATAAGAATACTTCAGACTCATTTGATGCCTTCTTGCTGGCTGACCGCAAAGTGTTCATATCGTCAATCACCAAGTGATACGTCCCTTCAAGTTTCACATAGTCGCACTATATAGGAAAGTCATTTCCTTTAATTAAATATTAATCTCTAATGTAGGTCGGCCCTCATCTAATGAGCCGATTTCTTAAGCAAGTCGGCCTTGGCAATTAATGATGTTATTTTTATAAGAGTTAGCCTGTTATTGATGTCAGATTGCAACCCTTGGGTAATATCAATGACTTTATACTTATTTTATTATTCTGTAGGATTCATCTAAGCGATTTAAGGGGGAATATTACAGAAACATTTTTGGGGCAATTCTTTACATTTAATAGCTCATGTATCACCACTTATATTATTGTTAAGAATTTACACTATAAAGGCAAGGGGCAAGGGAGGACATTAGTAGCCATAGTTTCAAAGAAAGCTTAATTCCATGGAATCAGGGAAAGAGAGAATCACTTGATACAGCTTCATAGCCAACAATAAGCCGCTAAGTCCATCCACCACTGAGAAATAGAAAAAGGCAGCTTAAGAAGGAAGTTGTCTCTACAGAAATAATAGAGGGTAATCCAAACCTCTAATAAGGTAAAAATGCATATGCTTGAAGAAAAATTGAACAAAGAAAGAGTAAAATTGACAAGGTGTATGTCCCCACATCACTCACTATTTCATTGTTTCTAGCCTAGTATTCAATTCTAGCAGATGCCATATTAGTTGTTCAATGAAATGCAAAATGTGACTGAAGTGTAATGATTCGGACAATTTTTTTTTTGTTTTTGCAATGAGATTACAATTCAACACGCACCCGTTAAGGTTAGCACTAAACCAAAACGATGCGGAAAGTAACTCTAACCAGAATGTACACTAGGATCCCGATGTGGGCAAGGTGTGAGCATTGGTCAGCGGGTGTAATGCAAATGCAACTGAAAGGAACTCTAACCAAGAATGCGCCTGTGCAGACGAGCATATGGTCAGAGGATCAATGCATGATGAACAGAATGTAACCCTAACCAAGAATGGCGCCAAGTGATGGCGAGCATATGGTCAGAGGGTCCCTAGACTACTCAACTGAAAGCAAATAGGCGGCAAGCCAGCCTCTTCCACTTATTCAGTGGGAAATACAATAGATTAAATGCAAGATAAGAGAGAATGGCTGATAGTACTACTAACAGCTTACAATATGTCAGAATGATCATTTAAATCTAGAGTTTTTCAAGTCTTCATTGCTGCAACTGTATAGAATGTCTTCCAAGGACCAAATGTAACTTTCGATGCTTAATCCAAACCAAAGAGACAACTTCTTAATTCTGATATATCAGACCTGCAACTTAAAATGGATAAATCTGCAATACAATACTCACTAAAATACTCATATCTTGCTCAAATCTCACTCAAATGACAAGGAATCAAATGCAGATTGCCCTAAGCATGAAGGCGCCCCAAATGAAACCCTAAAACCTCACCAAATACCCTTCATTCTTTTTGCACAAATTTCAAGACTAAATCAAAATGGTACGGCCCTCTTAAAGGGGCGATTTTGCTAGATAAAATCAGAAACTGCAAATAAAAATCCACAAATTTGCAAGATGGGTCGCCCCAAGTAGACAAGATGATATGATGAACACCCAGAACAATATCTTTTTGTATTTTTGATTTATGAATGAAAACTGCCTACAGCTATGCAACATCAGCAACTCTGAAACATGACAAAATGCTTGAATAACATCTACCAAAGCAATGAAACTCAACTACAATGCAAAACAACCCAACTACAAGCTAACCTCTCAACTAGTTGCTATCTTTCAAGCAAGAAGATGAGCCAATGCTAGGAGGTGTGCTTTCCTCAAAGCGAGTGCCTGAAGACAATTCAGCAGCATAACGGTGTAGTAGAAAAAGATCCCAAATGAAGAGCTATGGCCTGAATATATAGACATGAAGAGAACCATCTAGAAGCTTCAAGAAGGGCGCCCAAAACCCTAATTTTGAATTCAACATTTCCCTCCAAAAGATGGCGTCCTTTTTCACTTACTGAAATATTTCACTTTTTTAAAATAAAAGTCAATCACCTTAAGTGGGCGTCCATTTCTCTTAGCTCAATATTTGACTTTTAAAACATAATTTATCTCCATGACGCCTTGACCCTTAAAGTCCCCTTTTTAAAAACAACATGAAGTTGTACTGCTAGGTAAAGGGGTGCTATAATATTAAAATATAATATTATAATGAAAAATACTTATCTCTCCAAGAAAAATGCATCCAAGGCCAAAAACTGAAGTGCCAGCTGAACCAACTGAAGAAGAAGACCAACTGAACTGAACCCCGCCTGTCCACTGCCAAAAATAGAATTTACTAAAAATAGTAAATTCGTGAAGTTGCTCAGAATGCCAAACTGAACATACCACTGCGAAGCTCTCTGAAAACCCAGAAAGAATCCGCAATCAGAATTGCAAACTTCAAGCAACAACGTCCTCAAAATTAGGAAACCCTAATTTCACCATCCGCGTAGCCTACGGGTCTCCGGAATAGGCCACCGGTCAACAGAAACGATCACATCTGAGAAGGGGACATTACATGAAGAGAATTCAGATTGGGATACAAACTCTAGCAAGATGTCTTGTGATAGTGGCAACCTGGTTTGGGGACCTGTTGTGACCTTTTCACACATCGCCCCATTCAAGATGGGGACCCCCTAATTTTTGCTCCATTCTGGTCTTTTGGCTTGGGTTTTTCTCTTTCTCTCTCTCTCTGTCTCTTTTCTAATGTCTGCCTTTCAAGGATTGTGCCCGTCATTGAGCTTAAGCGCGAGATTGACCAAGTCTGAAAATTAGGGTTTCATCTTTCCTGGTCATCCGAAGTCGAACGAAGTGAGTAAATTGAAAACAGAGCTTAACATTGATGTTAGCATGCTTCCAGCAGGCTATCAACAAGTTTTCATCAGATTCTGAGGTACTTACTATTTTTAGTAAGTGTGAAATTCAGGGCATTCCGTCAGCATTTTTGAGATTCCGACTGTCACACTGTGTACAGAGCACATCAGGCTGCTCACGTGCAAAATTTGAGCGAAAACAGACAATTTTCTATTTTTAGCAGTTCAGCTTCCGGGATAAATTTCAGGGCTTAGACGCAGAGTTCTTCTCTGCATGTCTGCATATTCCTTCTGGGTTTTTCAAGACCTTCGTGGCAGTATAACATGCAAAGCGAGACGACAACTTTCAGAGTCCAGCCTTCAGAGGCTATTTTTAGGGTTTGCATGTCATGGTTTCTTTTGCATGTCGAATGATTCCTTGTGGGTTTTTCAAGAGCTTCGCGATGGTGTGACATGCAAATGGAGATAATCACTCAGTAAGGAACTTACTATTTTTAGCAGGTGCGTCCTGGCAGCCGCCTCCCAGCAGTTCAGAATCATGAGCTGATCACAATGCAGCAGAAACAAAGACAAACAGAGATCATTTGATACGCATGCAGAGCAAATTAGGGTTTCCAGCTTCGGAGCCTGAAAAGAGGGTTAAAAGGTCAGAATTTTCGAAAACCGGTGTAAACCACCGCGATCAGCATCCTTCAGGCTATCTGCTGGTAAAATTTGAAGTCAAACAGAGCACTTTCTATTTATAGAAAGTCATTTTGGAAACATGCTAAAAATAGCAAGTCAGGTGCATGCGCTGACGTCAGTAGTTAGGTCACGTGGTGAGGAGCGCCTCATTCAAATTTCAAGTTGATCGGAGCAGTGGAGCTATCAGAATCAAGCAGTTACTATTTATAGCAAATCACCTTCATAAATGGGCTAAAAATAGCAGGCCAACTAAAAATAGCAGTATCAACAGGGTAACCAGGTCATGAGGATGCAGTGTTTAAAATTTCAAATCGTTCTGAGCTTCAGAGATGCAAAAATCTGAGGGCTTACTATAAATAGCAGGGCATGGATAAGATGGCGAAAACGAGGAAAAAATTCTAAGTCTGGAACTTCATCATGCAGCCATGGCAAAATGCGCCCAAGTTGATGAAGAGGTGACAAAAATTTCTAAGTATGGAAGCTCGTCCTCCTAGTCCAAAATGCGCCCATCCAGCAATAAAGTCAAAGAAAGTCAACATCTCTCATCCTCCTGCCTAGCTCAAATGCGCACAAGGGAAACTGGAGAAAGCATGAAAATATTCTAAGTATGAAGTTTCATCCTTCATCAGGGGTGAAATGCGCCCAAAATGCAAAAGTCAAGGAAAGTCAACAATTTTCATCTTGTAGCCATGCTAAAATGCGCCCACCTTGAAGCATGAGAGTTTGAAAATTTTCTAAGTGTTGCGTTCGTCCTCCTCACCCCTCCAAATGCGCCCATCCTTCTCAAGGGGTGAAATGCGCCAAGTTTAGAAGAAGTCAAAAGGGTCAAAGATTTTCATCCTCCTAAATAGGCAAAATGCGCCCAAAAGCATGCATGTGAAGACAAAAACAAGGGAGGTGAAAGGTCACAAAAGATGTGGTAACATGTTTCATCCACCACATATGCCAAAATGCGCCCAAGAAGGAGATAAGTCAAAGGAGTCAAAGAAGTTTATCCTCCTCACCCCCCTAGATGCGCCCAAATGAGGTCAAGGACAGAAACGAGAAGTTGAAGAGTCATCCTCTTGCCTATGCAAAATGCGCCCAAGTTGAAGTTGTAAGAGTAAATGCTAGGTGGTGAAAATAAAATGCTAAGGCGTGGTTTTTTAATTTTCCTCCAAGTGCTATGCGCCAAGGGTGGTAAAGTGAAGTATAGGATGATGTTATGGGAATTTCTCCTAGGGCGTTGGAGCTTCAAATGAAAATATTTTCCAAGTATGAAATAAAATGTGAAGTGAAACAAATTGCTAGGCATTGAAACTTTCAAGATGATAAATTTTTTTTTTTTAAGGCATGGAAGATGTTGGAGAATAAAATTTGCTAGGCCCCTCATGAAGATTTTCCAAACAAAGTTGATGTTTTTCTCACGAGGCACGGATGAGCAAGATTAAATAAAAAATTTCTAAGGCAAAATTTCCAAGACAATTTAAAATTTTCTAAGGTAAAAATTTTCTGGAAAATACGCCCGGAGCCCAAGATGTTGAATTTTCCTGAAGCACGAGCAAATTTTTTCTTAGTAGTGAAGTCAAGATGATAATGTAGGATGGATTGATAAAATTTCTCAAGTCAGAGCAACAGAATGCAAACGGAGATGATCACAGATGAAGGATGGATTTAAACTGGTGGAATAATATTTTTCTAAGGTTCAAAATTTAAAAATTAAATGAACCCGTTCGTTGGATACCCATGGATTCGAAGCGTTCTGGAGAAAATTTTCTTCTGGGTACTAAACATTTGTGATAATAGATGGATTTCCATGTCTTCCGCGCTTCGCCAACACCTTTTCAGTTAGGAATTCAATCAGTGCTCAAATTGTGAAATTTTCCTAAGGAATAATTTAAAATTCTCTAACGCAAAATGAATAAAACGTGTTTGCAAGATGAATTTCTCCGGGCAACGAATTTGAGGTGAATTGCCTAGATGATTTTGATTGAATTCTTCGATGATGAATTTCCCAGAGCTGAAGAGAGGTAAAATTCGAATTCAAGTGACAGAGCTCCGGCTGGTGAATTAAAAGGATGAATTTAAATTAAATTTTTCGAAAGTAAATTAAAAGATGCCAGTCAAAGTTGAACTTCTAGAAGAACAAGATTCCTGACGTCGAGAGACAAGTGTCAGAAATACCAGAGAGGGAAAATTCGAATTCTTGAAGTGGAGTAGTGGAAATTAAATATACTGGCTATAATTGGCTCCTTCTAGAATTCGATTTTTGGCTATAAAATTGAGAAGTTTCTCACTTGTTTTTCACAGCTGGAGAATTCGAATTTGCTCTGAAGATTGTTGCTAAGCATTGCTGAGGCTTAAAGAAGTTCGAAATTTTGCCAAGTCTGAGAGTTGCTGAGTGAAAGGCGTTGGAAATTTGCTATTGCTGAAGTCAAGAAGGACGCCTTGAAGTGAGAAATTTCAAAGAGTTTTAAGAGGTGCACACTTGCTTAAGTTGATTGCTGAAGCTTAGTTTGTTGCTGAGGTTTGAAGTCGCCAATGCAAGTGGAGAAATTTCAATTTAAGAAAGATATTGCTGAGAGCTTAAAAAGTGCGAACTTGCTGATTTGAGGAAGTACGAGTTTGGAGTTGCTGATTGCTAGTGTGAAGTGGGCGACTTTATTGAAGTTCAATTTGCTGTTTGAAATTGGCTGAAGGTTGAGCTTACTTAGAAATTTATTTGCTAAGTGATTGAAGTTCGAAATCTTGTGAAGGAGAAGTCGAGGTTTGCAGAAGAATTGAATGTTGCAACTTCTCAAATTTTAAAGTCGGCTGGCAGCTCTGCAAGGTATTTTATTTATTTTTATAAAGTTGCTGATGAATGTTCGTTGTGTTGCAGATGGCTGAGGCAAGGGCGATTGGTAAAGATAACAATGGTGCATCCAGGCAGGCTGTGATCAAGAAGCTGAGAAAAATGTTTATGCCAGAGTCAAAGTTCATTTCAAAGTTGGGCAAGCTGACCGACACCAACTTGGGCTCTGTCAACCTTGAGGCCTTAAAAAACAGAATGTTGGGGATTGGAAGTCATCGACCTTCGACTACTTCGCACAACATTGTTCGAAGTGGGTTATATGCAGCTGCTGGTTTCCCACCAGCCATTCAGTGTTCAGAACTGATGATGGAGTGTGCCAACTATTATGAGAAGGATCACAGATCGATCATGTCACCAGATGCTCAAGTGTTAGCCAATCTCACTCCTTCAGCCATTGGTGAAGCTTTCGGGATTCCGGTGCACAGGAATATGGTTTACAAGTCCAGAGAACGAGCTGAGCGAATGTACGCTTCTGCATTCGAGAGATGCATGGAGACAATCAACACTCACTGGATGAGTAATCCCAAGCCTTCTCGTACGAAGCTGCCGAAACAAATTATTGCAGATGACTTGAAACAGGAATATTGTGACCTCATTATGATGCTAAGTAGAGTTGGTGGTTGTCCACAGTCATTTATTTTCGAGCCATGGATGTTTTACTACATCAACCTCGTGCTGGAAGGGAAGGATTACGTCAATTGGGCTGTGATGATCAGTGACAATTTGCACGAGCAGCTCCTGAGCCTGAGACGAACGAAGACATTTTATATGAGCTCTTACATCATCTACATGCTGGCTCGTATGACGAAGTACAGGGGAATTTCATACAAGGAACTTGTCGGTTGTGGCTCTCACCAATTCAAAATCTATGACGCTTGTCCACAGTTGCACCTGCAAGTACTACTCATTACAAGCGTGTCAACGATGCCTTCACCATGCACATGAGATTGCTTCAGAGCGTTACACCACGAATCTCGAGGGAGGCCCAAGAGTTGATTGAAAGGTATGGGTGCTGGTTTATATAGTTTCCAAAAGTTTTCTTACATAAGGCTGCAAGGTTTTTCATCGCATCCCATATAGGCTGCCTAAGTACCCAACAGATAGAATTTTAATGCTAGAGATATCCAGGGCAATTCGGCCGCTCACGATAAAAATTCAAAAAAGAAAAAGAAGGAGGGATTGAATCTAATGGTCATAAGTAACCCCTGATGAAGTGTGTCCTTCATTCCGTGCAGCCAGAAGCCGGTTTTGTGCTTCAATTCCCGAATACTTTTCCTATAACACTAGCCGACGCCATCTTCATGACCCATAATAACATCAAATGGGTACCGCCTAAGAATTTAAACACAAGGCAAATATTGAGGACTATTGGGCTGATGCATCGATGAAATTGAAGTCGAAAAGAATGTTCTCTCGCTAAGCAACTACTTTGATCGTGGCGTGGCTGTCCTTAGCCTGCACTGTGAATGAGCATATGGACGCTACATCCGTGACATGCCAGCGAGAGATACTCCACTCAGCTTCCTGTGATTGGTCAAACTGCAGGGTTACCGACTTGGACACACCTTTCTATCCCCGGTCCCGACATTTACTAGAGCATGGGTTGATGTGCGAAAGTGAACAGTTGAAGAGTAGGTCAACTTTCGTTTTGACTTTACAATTTGATGGGGAGATCGCTGTGACACCCACCACCCGCAGGAAGAAACAGATCACACGAGGTCCAGAATCCAGAACGAAGGAGCCAGTTCGGCAGGAGCCTATTCAGCCGGAGCCTCCACGAGTTGCATCGCCCACGCCATTGGAGACACGTTCTCCAAGTATACAGGAGGTCTCTTTGTTTGCTGATTAAAGAAATGCATTTAATCAGGTGCAAGTAGTACAGGAAAATAATCAGCCACCACGGAGAGAATCGGTTGCCCAGAGCGTCAACGCACCTAGTAGGGTTGATCAGCAGGATGATGAGGACTACCACCGACCCTCAGTTTCAGCAAGAATTAGAGGCGGCTATGAATGATGATGATGATATAGTTTCAGGAGACACTCAGCCACTTGAGGACGATGAGCCTCGCCAGAATGATATAGAGGTCGAACAGGTTCGAGAGGTAGAGGCACAAGAACAACAACCCTTTGATATACAGTACAATGTACCTGATTGGCTCAGGGACAGAATGAGAAGAAGCCCCAGTGAGGAGATTGATCCCGCAGTTAAGATGGAAGAATTTTTGAACAGGATCAGTGCACCTCCACAGAAGAAGAGAGCACGAAAGTTTTCGAAGATATCAACTGATGAGGATGGTTCCCGTACCCTTCACATGGCTGTGCCACAAGTAGATTGTGACCGAGATGAAGCAGTGCCAGAAAATTACGTGGTCACAACTTTGGAATTAGGATGCCCCACTGGTGCACAGATTGTAGAGGAGTGTGATAACTCCTACCTCGCCCTCAAAGACAGGTTATTCAAGAAGGAAGGAAAGTATAAGAAGTTGAAAAGAGAACATAAGGCCTTGATTGGATATGTACAGCAGTTGTCTCGTTCTCGAGGGCAGGAGATTCCAGTGATAGAGCCTCCAGCAGAGATACCCAAAGAATCAATCAGTGGCTTGATGGAGTTAGGAAAAATGGCACAGGAAGCAGACAAGTGGGTCACAGGAGTTCGTGCTGAGACAGAGAAGTTTATGGAGGACCTTGCTTTTGCTTTTCAACAAGCCTCTAGTATTTTGGCACGGATGGAGGCAGTTGATCATGCTTGGGGAGATGCTTCTATTTATCGGAGCAAAGTGATTCAGCGTCTTGAGGCATGTTCCGTTGCGATTGCTGATTGATGGAGGGGTCATTCAGGAGAATGATAGATATGATTTCTCTAGATGGTATTCTTTAGCGATCACGGGACGTGGTTTCTTCGACGCAGCACATGCGGATTCAGCCCGGATACGGAAAGCTATGGCCAATATTATTGATGGAGTTCAGAATACTTTTGAGGCCATATTTGCTAGGCGATTGAATCCGGATGAAGTTAATGTTGATAATTTGAGGGGTAGGCTGGTGCCTTTCTTTTCGGAGGTTAAGACCTTCGTACAGGATGACTTTGAGAACATTTCTACTTTCTCCGCCTTGATCGAGAGCACGCAGGATTCCTTAGCTGCTTGGAGAAAATCTTGTACAAGGCATGAACATTTAGTCACGGTGTTAGAGTTCAAGCTTGATTGTATTTCACCCATTTCGGTTCGGGAGGTTGAGGCTGTACTTGGCAGATTCGTTGAGTTTGCAGCCAGAGAGAAGGAGAACGGGAATGCATTACTGGACGAAGATCTTCTAGAAGACTGATTATGGGCATTAATTGCCTTTTCTATTTTTGGGAGTGAGTGGGAATCTTTGTTCATTTATTACACCACTCCCCATTCTGGCAGTTTTTAGGGTTAGGGCTGAGGTGGCATAATCTTGGCCACTCTATTGATTGTAACCCTAGCCGTCTTTTGGGACCGGGCTATCTATAAAAGGGGGAGTCCCCCTCATTTGTAATGGATTAGAATAGAGATTAGAATCAGAATAGAGCTAGAGACTGGAGACTAGAGAGTAGAGCATAGTAGACATTTTGCTTAGCATAGTGTGGAGAAGAAAGAAAGTTTTCCCTTTGAAAACTTTTGTGGAGATTGTTGTGTAACACTTTCATGATAATAGATATTTTCATTGATGGTGGAATTTGTCTTTGTCATGAATAGCTAGCAAGGTCTCTTCTTCCTTTCGAATCCAAGTAGCTTAATTTTCATTTCATGCAAGTAGTTTACTTTGATGTGTGGTGTTTTATTGAGGTAGCTTCATTTTATTCCATACCACTAGCGGCTTGTTGATGATAAGTTCGCCTTGCGTGGTCGACTGGAAATTATCCTGAGTTTAACTTCGATTGTGATTTGTATACTTACATGCGTCGTTCTGATGGTGTATGTATGCTAAATTATAATTTGAACATCTTTTGCTATTCCCTTTGAAGATTGCACCAATTTTACTGAGGCTGTCCGACGTGAGGCTAGGTGAAATTCGGTTGAAGTCTATTGAAATCAAGCTCCACATATCTTGCATTTAGGATAGAATATAAGTTTCTTAGGCCCTACACTCCTTTACTTTCCGCACATTTCTGATTAGCTTTAGGAAAACGAACTATATTGCCAAATCGTACACGCAAGAACCCCTTCAAAGCATACATCGACTGTTAACTGCAAAAACCCTGAACAATTGTGTAAGTCCCCTCGTAAAAACACAGCAATACACATCAACCAACTGAGGGTGTTCCAAGTATTTCGGAACCTTGCAGTTGAACGTGTGATCTATCTCGCAATCTTAGCACACGGAATACTTTGATCAAGAGAGAACGGAGTAGCCTTTGGACTATTTTGTTCTGCTGATTGGTGCGGTCACGAAAATCACATCAACAGGACCATTTTCTGCTACTTTGAGGTATAACTAGAATTTTTTGTGTTTTGTAATAAAACTCTCCATTTTAGAGGAGTGACTTGTCTACAGAGTATGTCACAGCACATCTCAGCCAAGTCAAGGGATCACTTTACCTTCGGAAAGAACATCTTACAGGATTTTAAGCAGAAGAGTTGTTGCCGTAACAACTAACACCTCTGGAGTATAAGTTGGTACGGACAGCTATGCACACTACGCAATGAGTGCTCTTCAAATTAAGAGGGGAAGCTCCCTCGTTGTGCTTAAAAAAAATGTTTGGAAAGGGAAAAGTAATCTAAACTATCTCCTGTCTTTCTATCTCAGCCGTAGAGGTACAAGGCTTTCAAGAAAACTCTATACGTTGCAGCTAAGTATTTTCTGGTTTCTCAGATCACTAACTACAACTAGGCTAATTCCTTAAATCTATCCAGTTTCCTCAAGAAAAAAGACCATGAGAAAATGGAGCAAGGATGGCTATCTGACGATAAACAAGTATAGATTCTCAACTTGAAGGCAAGGTGGCACATCTATCAGCTCAATCTAAACAAGTTTATTGGAAACAACAATATACGATAAACCAAGTTCAGATTCTCAACTTGAAGGCAAGGTGGCACATCTATCAGCTCAATTTGAATAAGTTTATTATTCACACACATCACACGATAACCAAGTTCAGATTCTCAACTTGAAAGCAAGGTGGCACAACTATCAGCTCAATCTGGACAAGTTTATTGACCACAAAACAGATTTGATCTAACTAAGGAAAGAATTCACCATTATAATTGCATGAAACCCAAATGGCATAACAATTCATCATAATAGCAAAGACGCATGAACAGATACAGAACGAGCAATATTGAAGGCAAGGTAGCCACAGCATATATTTCTCTCTCGTGTAAAAGTTATGTACAACTGAGCAAAAGCTCTTATTTATAGACATCGAAAGGTGTAGGGAACCCTAAAATCACCTTGAGTCAACTACAGTCTTGCAATGCATGCAAGATTTATTGCTAAACCCTAATAAAGAAAACTATACAGTTGACTGGAAAGCTACCATCAGTTAACCGAAACATCTAATCTAAAAATAGACAATTGTGCAAGCATGCACGTCCTTATTGAAAGCACGTTAACTGGAACACTACCATCAGTTAACATAAACCCTAAATAAAACTCCAAGTAAATAAAGTTGATCTCAGAATAGATATGCATGAGATAAGACAGCGAGTTAACTTGAGAAGATAACACCAAGTTTAACTCCTGTGTATAATGTCCATTCTGAGAGGTGGGAACTGAAGTCTACTGATCGTGATCTCGAGCAACCAATCCCTCAACGAGATTGTTAACTGCATCACTATTTGGAGCTCTGATACTCTGTCGAAGAATGCTATGCCTGTGCAGCATGTCCTCTCCAGCTGTGATCTGGGACTGAAGTTCACCCCTACTCGTTGCTTCATCGAACAACACTGACATGACTGTAAGCTGATTAATCTTATAGCCAACAGTCTCCCCACTGAAAATAGTATGAATGAGTGCTTGGAGCTCTAACTGAACATCGTTAAGCTCAACATGCGCACCACCCTCAATCTGATATCGACACAGCAAGCGAGATACTAGGGTCCTCACAAACCGGAGTGCACTAGTAACGTGCTCTCTACTCTCAGCCAACTCTGACACCATAGTCTCCTCTATCTTTGCCTTGAAAACCAACTGTGTTTTCCAAGAGTAGATAGCTTCTCTATCTTCCGCATCTGTGACTGATTCATATACCATACTCAAGTGAGAAATCATAATCTCATCCCGGGGTCTGTTAATTGCCATGTCATGTTCCTCATCCTGGAGACGCAGACGGAGCTCTCGTGCATTATACCACAACTGATTTAACTCTGTAAGCATAGCACGGCCTCTAGAAACGAACTCTTCCTCCCACTCATAAAAACGTTTGCCATATGCAACTAAATGATTAAGTTGACCTTGTTCTGCTGGAGGCTCAAACATCAGCGGTGGTGTGGCAATGACATCTGACCTGTGTACAAGGCTAGAAATGTACTAACGAAGCTGTCTGATTTCAGCCTTGAGGGCTGCCTTATCTTCTCCGTCTTTCAGCATTCTATCTCTGGCACTGTCTGTAGCAACCTGTAGGAGATCAACCTGAGTCTACCGTGTGCTACGACCAAGGTCGACTGTAATAACTTCGAAATCCTGAGATTCCAACTCGTCAAAGTTCTTCCCCTATGGAGGAATAGCAGTCTCGACAACGATCTCCATATCAGTATTCCTCTCCACGTGGACCATGTTCTTGACCCTCTTGTCCGGCACATCCTAGTAAACCTGATCAAAATCTGAATGATTAAGGACATAGGATGGCTGCCTCCTCTTCCTTCCCAATTGAGCCTCAATCCAAGACCGATCTCGGCTAATGCTACTGGAAGGGTCTGTACTAGCAACAGGAGGCTGTGACGAGAGTGAATATGTAGAGGAACCACTGCGAGACGAGGAGTATAAATCCAATTCAATGTGAACTGCAGCTGGTGACTGCTACGGAACTGGTGTAGGAACTTGAGGCTGAACCTCAGGGATTGGCGGACTCAACCGGGTTTCTCTCGTCTGTGGGGAGATTGCTGGCAAGCTTTACCTTTTGGAATTATTTGCACTTGACCTTCTTAGGAGGGTTATCTCTTCTTCTGCTTAGGTTTTGACGAGGAAGGTAGCAGCGATTCACCATCGGGCGACCGGGCTTCAGGCACACTTACTCCCTCCTCGGTCTTCTGTCAGCCGAGGTAAAAGTATAATCGCTTTTGAATAACTCTACTTGACCTCTCTTTTACTGTTGCGTACTCCTTGGCGTACCAATCAACTGCTGGCAGCGGCTTTGTGTCGACCTACTCTCTGAAAAACTGAGGAAGAACTTCTCGCTCATCATCTAATAAACCTCCCACATCTTCTAACAAGAAAACAGAAATCCGTGAGAGAGAGAAGCGGTCATAGCTACGTCTGCAAACCTCGAAGTCATCTGCGCAGTTTGCCCAATAATCCTCCATAGAAGGCTCATGATATGCGCGACCAGCAAGGTGAGTTGTGTAATGACCCCAAAGATCATAAGCACGTGCCTCAACAAGATACTTGAGATGATATTTCTCGATCTCCTGTCCTGCAACTTTGGCATCAATTGCCGTCTTGCACCAATACATTCCAAACTGAAAAGGAAAATTGGCAGCTGGTCTATGCTTGCGGCGTAAAAGACGATGAACATCATGCAACTGCCTCAGGAACTCCATAAAGACTGTCTTATCCAAAGGATAACGTGGAAGCATAGTTGGATTTCCTATAAATCCATATACTCGGATGTAGGTGTATGTTGGGAACTGAATAAACCAATCCGCCCAACCATCCATCGCTGCTCTAGCAACTGCCAAGATACGAACGTGCAACTCCCGGTCTAAATTTCTCACTGTGTAAGTCAGAAAAGCCTCGTGAACACGCTTGAAATGACGTTCAGCCTTAGTGAACTCAAGCTGATCATAATACTGATAGAATTTCTGAACACTGAGAATGCCCACGGTGTTTAGTCCTCGGAACTGACCCTGATAAGAAATCAAGTACACGAGATAAGAACACATGTGAAACTCATGAGCAACTAAGAAACCGGTGATCTGCTTGTGGATAACATCGCTGATGAAGGATGCCCAGTCATAATGCTCCTGCCCAGATATGATGCGACCAATAATGTAATACATCCAAGGCTGGAAAACATTTGCATGTGATTGACCTGAGACATAATTCAAGAGTGTAATTAGAATCACATACTCATCCTTGTACCCACCATGACCCACATTGTTTGGCAATTTGTTCTTCGCTTGCTTTAACCATCTTTCTGCCATTTTACTATGGCACTTGTCCACATCAGCGTTGAATGCCTGCTCGCACTGCTCCATAGAAATAACTAGACTATTCGAGTGCTGAGGTATACCAATACTTCTTTCAACGTCCAGAGGCTTGAGACTGCAAATAACTCGTCCATCTACTGACACTATCTCACAAGTAGTAGAATTGTAATGCTTAATACAAGACATCACGAATTCAATACAATGAACGAAGATAGGTATGGAAGCGGCCTCCAATAACCCAGACTGCTGAATGTTTCGAATAATTGAATCTTTGATCTTGACTGGATCTAGAACTGCTTCTGGCAGCACCTTGTGAAGATTCGTCTCAACTGTCCCGATGAAGTCGTGAGTAAGGACAGTTTTGGTCCTATATTCGTGCTGAGTGTACTGCATTCTGAAAAACTCGCCTGTTGACTGTGAACTCAACTATGTTTTGACAAGATTTCTGGAAAGCTAAAAATAACCTACTGAGGCTAAAAACAACGTTTTGAAGAGTTATTTTCGGCGAAAAATCTGAGATATGGGTTTTGTCCAGAAAAAGATTCTAAGACAACCCAGAACGTCAGAAATGCGAAAATCTAACTTCTACTCGACCATGCAAAGAGTTTTCAGTTGAGAAAATTAGAAACTCCAGAACGAATGTTCTGGAATTAAAATTCCTAAAAAATCAAGCGCACGATTTTAATTCGAGGAAGCTATATAGAAATGATCCAAATGTTCAGACTTGTCAAAATCTATCAACTTCAGCAACATGCGAATTGTATTTTGAGAGAAATTTGAGAATCAAGGAGGAGAAAGACGTTTTTTACAAGCTCTTTCTTCTGTGAAAATCGCCCCTTATCTTCAAATTTGCTGATGAATGTGAACTTTGAATCTGCAAAAAGAATTCTTTGATGAAATCGCCTTTGATTGTTGATGATGAATTCGCCTTTGTCTGTAAAATTCGCCTTTGCCCTTGAAAATACGAATTTTTTTGAAGCTGAATGATTGTTTAATGATGGAGCCATGCTTAAATAAAGAAAATTTGTACCTGTTGGCGTAACAACTAGCACCTCTGGAGTAAGAGTTGGTACGGACAGCTATGCACACTACGCAATGAGTGCTCTTCAAATTAGGAGGGGAAGCTCCCTCGTTGTGCTTGACAAAAATGCTTTGAAAAGGAAAGTAAACTAAACTATATCCTGTCTTTTTGTTCAACTAAAGAGGTACAAGGCTTTCTTCAAAACTATATACGTTGCAACTGAGTATTTTCTGGTTTCGCAAACTACTAACTACAACTAGGCTTAATTACTTAAAATCTATCCAGTTTCCTCAAGAAAAAAGAGCATGAGAAAATGGAGCAAGGATGACTATCTGATGATAAACAAGTATAGATTCTCAACTTGAAGGCAAGGTTGCACATCTATCAGCTCAATCTAAACAAGTTTATTGGAAACAACAATATACGATAAACTGAATACAGATTCTCAACTTGAAGGCAAGGTGGCACATCTATCAGCTCAATCTGAATAAGTTTATTATTCACACACATCACATGATAACCACGTACAGATTCTCAACTTGAAGGCAAGGTGGCACATCTATCAGCTCAATCTGGACAAGTTTATTGAACACAAAACAGATTTTATCTAACTAAGGAAACAATTCACCATTATAATTGCATGAAACCCTATGTGGCATAGCAATTCATCATAATAGCAAAAACGCATGAACAGATACAAAACGAGCAATATTGAAGGCAAGGTAGGAATAGCATATATTTCTCTCTCATGCAAAAGTTATGTACAAATGAGCAAAAGCTCTTATTTATAGACATCAAAGGTATAGGGAACCCTAAAATCACCTTGAGTCAACTACAGTCTTGCAATGCATGCAAGATTTATTGCTAAGCCCTCATAAAGCAAACTATACAGCTAACTGGAAAACTACCATTAGTTAACCGAAACATCTAATCTAAAAATGGACAATTGTGCAAGCATGCACGTCCTTATTGAAAGCATGTTAACTGGAACACTACCATCAGTTAACGTAAATCCTAAATAAAACTCCAAGTAAAATAAAGCTGATCTCAGAATAGATATGCATGAGATAAGACAGCGAGTTAACTTGAGAATGTAACGCCAAGTTTAACTCCTATGTGTAATTTCTATTCTGAGAGGTGGGAACTAAAGTGTACTGATCGTGATCTCGAGCAACCAATCCCTCAACAAGATTGTTAACTGCATCACTATCTGGAGCTCTGATACTCTGTCGAAGAATGCTATGCCTGCGCAGCATGTCCTCACCAACTGTGATCTAGGACTGAAGTTCACCCCTACTCCTTGTTGCTTCATCGAACAACGCTGACATGACTGTAAGATGATTAATCTTACAGCCAACGTTCTCCCCACTGAAAATAGTATGAGTGAGTGCTTGGAGCTCTGACTGTACATCGATAAGCTCAACATACGCACCACCCTCAATCTGATATCGACACGATAAGCGAGATACTAAGGTCCTCACAAACCGGAGTGCACTAGTAATGTGCTCTCTACTCTTAGCCAACTCTGACGCCATAGTCTCCTCTATCTTTGCCTTGAAAACCAACTGTGTTTTCCAAGAGTAGATAGCTTCTCTATCTTCTGCATCTGTGACTGATTCATATGCCATACTCAGGTGAGCAATCATAATCTCATCTCGGGGTTTGATAATTGCCATGTCTCGCTCCTCATCCTGGAGACGTAGACGGAGCTCTCGTGCATTGTACCGCAACTAATATAATGCTATGAGCATAGAACGGCCTCTAGCAACGAACTCCTCCTCCCATTCATCCAAACGCTTGCCATATGCAACTAAATGATTAAGTTGGCCCTATTCTGTTGGAGGCTCAAGCATCGGCGGAAGTGTGGCAATAACCTTTGACCTGTGTACAAGGCTAGAAATCTACTGACGAAGCTGTCTGATTTCAGCCTTGAGGGCTGCCTTATCCTCTCCGTCTTTCAGCATTCTATCTCTGGCACTGTCTGTAGCAACCTGTAGGAGATCAACCTGAGTCTGGCGTGTGCTACGACCAAGGTTGACTATGATAACCTCGAAGTCCTAAGAGTCCAACTCATCCAAGCTCTTCCCCTTTGGAGGTATAGCAGTCTCGATGACGATCTCCATATTGGTATTCCTCTCCACGTGGACCATGTTCTTGATCCTCTTGTTTGGCACATCCTGGTAAACCTGATCAAAATCTGAATGATTAAGAACATAGGATGGCTGCCTCCTCTTCCTTCCCAATTGATTTTCAATCCAAGACTGATCTCGGCTAATGCTACTAGAAGGGTCTGTACTAGCAATAGGAGGCTGTGACGAGAGTGAATATGTAGAAGAACCACTGCGAGAGGCAACAAATTAACCAATCTTAAGGCAAGCACTTTGGCAAATATCTTGTAGGAGACATTTAAAACAGTGATAGGCCTCCAGTTTTTCACAAAGGTTTTGTCCCCTCCTTTGGGCAGGAGTTTGATGATACCCTTGTTGATGGACTTCCCCATTAATGGCTTCCCTACAAACTTGAAGGTCTTCAGAAATCGAGTCAGAGAAGCATTTGTAGAATTCAACAAGTAGCCCATCCCAACCTAGTGATTTATCATTATTCATAGAGGCGATGGCCTTTTGGATTTCTTGCTTAGTCACATTTGCAGCGAGGGAGACAACATCTTCATCAAAGATCTTTTCAAGGATGATGCTTTCAACAAAGCTTCTTGCTTCACTTCTATCACTCCCCTCCCCTTCAGAGGAGAAGAGGTTCTTGAAAAAGTTGTAGAACTGTTTCAAGATGTCCTCTTGAGAGCTGAGAAGATTCTCACCATCACATATTTGTCCAATCTGCTCCTTTAAGTTTTTCTCTCTTAGGAATTTAAAGAAGAACTTGGATCCTTTATCATCGGCTTTTAGCCAGTTCACTTTAGCACAAACCTCATGCCTTTGATTTTACGGATCTGAATTCTTCTCTGGCAGTCTTTGGCTTTCAGCAAATCTTCCCTTAAGTCAATTTACCCGGTGTCTTTTGAAGTTTGGATTCAGCCTCATATAGACAGTTCTGAAGATCATTTTCTAGCTTTCTGCTGTTTAAAGCCTTCTTTTTTCCTACAATCTGGAACATATTCCTCTAGGAATCAACATTGGTGTTCCATCTTTCAATGGCAGTGGCGTCCTTGAGCATCCACTTATTTATTTACCTGATTGAGGAGATAGCCTCCTTGCAATCAGCATCTTCAAGAAGCATGGTGTTGATCTTAAAGGCCCAGTTCTTGGTTGAAATCATGGGCCCGTCTTCGCAAAAAGCAAGCTTCGCTTTGATAGGCTGATGATCAGAAGGGGAGTAAGGGTGGACGCAAACCTTAACACCTTTATCATTGGGAGTGAAATTGAAAAAGTCTTTACTAGCATAGAACCTATCCAACCTGGAATAAATTTTGGCATTACCTTTTTGCATATTGCACCATGTAAACCAAATATCCTTACACTCCTTTTTACAATTCTCCATTGGGTCAGTTAGATTGAACTTGTGTTTCAATATGAGCCAAAAGTGTTTCTCATTTCCTTTCCAAAATAGGTATATCCCTCCCCACTTGTCTTCAGAATGCTCAATCATGTTGAAATCTCCACCAAGCACCCAGGGGATCGTTGGCAGGTTAGCAAGCCATTGCCAAAAGGTGATTCTATCCCTATAGTCATTAGGAGCTAAGTTACCGATTCGTTTTTGGATTCGGGTACGGGTACGAGAATCCGGTACAGGATTCGGCAAAAAAAACATTTGGGGTTGGGTACGGCTTGGGTACGGCAATACAAAAACATATAAAAATCAGAAATATATACATATTTGCAGCAGTAATTAAGTTCAGAATACACCACCATATTAACAGTCTAATAACATAGCAAAAATACATCACCACTTTCATAGTCACTAAGTCAAATATTAGTGATTACTCGAAAGTCAAATGTCATGATATAAAATTATAAATTTAAGTTCAAACATAAAATGTCAAACATTTACAATCAGTCATGGCCCATTATTGATCATTGATCAATCTGAATCATATGGGTCATCAAACAAATTAGCATTATTAGATGCTACATTTTGTGTAGAACTACAAATAGCATTCGTGGCACTTGCGCAAGCACTGCCACTAGCAGTAGCAGTAGCACTGACACTACCACTCTCATGATCAGTAGCTACTCCAGGCTCATAATCATCATCAATATCAAGTGCAGCCAAGTGACTTGTGGAAGCATCTAAGTCAAGCTGCTTTGGCTCAATATCCCACCTCCTTGTGTCTCCTTTGTAGGAACTTTGCTTGTGTGTAAGGAGGCGCAAGTTTGAATGCACGTACACCAAATTCTCTGCCTTTTTTGAATGCAGCCTATTGCGTTTTATTGAGTGGATGAAGGAGTATGTGCTCCAATTCCTCTCATAAGAAGATGAACCAACAACCTATTAAGACCAAATTAAATAGTTAAGAGTTACAAAATTTAACTAAACAAAATTATTAATATAAAATTATAAATTAAAATTAAAATTACAAAATATAAAACTTACTTGGGATAAGATTTTTATTGCAATTGGTTGGAGGTGCATGTATTCTTGCCCATGGAAGTACCACCAACTATGAGCATCCACCCTGCACTTGTTTCGAAGAGCATCAAGATTCCGATCAACACTACCGGAGCATGCAAAAGCCATGAACTCAGCCCTCACTCGATCACGTCGGTCACGATCAGTGAAGAGTCTCTGAAGTGCTGCCTTGTACCCTTGAGCCACTTCAACATCCCTATATGGAGCAACTCTTGATGAAGCAGAAAGAATCTCAGGACTATAATATTTGGGACTCAATGCAAAAGCAAGAAGATGCAATGGAGTGGTCATTTTGTTCCATCTATCAACCATGATTTCCTGTAGCTCTTTGAAGAACTTTTCATCAGGATCTTCGTCTTTTGCATTGATGATGGTTTTCACCTTCTCAATCATTGAGTTGATACCATCATATACTTCTCCCAAACAAGGTCTATCCATGTCCGTGTAACGAGTCATGCTCAGTATAGGCTCAGTGAAACTGACCAAGTACTCAACACGATCCCACCAACAATCATCTAGGATCCTTTGCCTGACCCTATTTGCCCTTTCACTGCTAGATTGCCTCCATATGGCTCAATTAGGGCTGATTACCATGGCACAAAGTGCCTCACGAACCTTTATAAGTCGCCTCAACACAATTGTCTTGGAGGCAAAACGGGTCTCTGCAAACCTGTTTGGAAATCAAAATTAAAATTAAAATGTAATTTAAATTTACAAAATCAAAATTGAAAATTAAAATGTAATGTCCCCATTCTTTCGCGAGCATTAGAGTTGGTGGATTAGCCTATTATGTCGATCCTTGTAGGCTAATGGGTCTGGATAAAGGGTCACTTGAATGGGCACTTGGTCGGTAAAAGGCAGTATTGGTGTCCGGAGTATGGTGACGTGGTGAATTTGCACGTTTGGCGTGTTATTGGAGCTTAAAATATTGATTTCCATCTTTTATTTCACCTTCTCTGGCTTAGGGACCATGTGTCTATTATTTAAAGGGGGTCACTTTATATTTTTCAGTTACTATTCACTGATAAAGTAAAAAAAGACATAACTTAAGCGAATAGTGCCATTTTAATGAAGTGTTTTCAAAGTGAATTTATAAAAGGCAAAGAGAAAGTTCGACCCTCTCATGCATGATGATATTTTGTTGAATGAAACTTGGGAGTTGGAGATTGTGGAAGAGAGAAACTAGGGTTTCTCAATTTCAGCAGTGGGTAAGCCTGGTTTGGGCTTGTAGTTAGGATTTGGCATCTTGAAGGTGTGAAAGACCTGTTGACGTGGTTTTTGAGACCGCACCAACACAGAATAAAGTCTCCCAACGGACGCTCTATCCTCTCTTGAACAAAGTATTCAGCATGCTAAGATTGCGAGTAAGATCATGCTTTCAACTCCAAGGTTCCTTAAGTGCGAATAGGCTCAGTTTGGCTCGATGTGATATTGCTGGTATTTTCAAGGGGACTTACACAATTGTTCGACGGCTAACAACAAACAGTAGACTAAGGGCTTTTCGTGTGATTCAAATGATTTGGCAGGTGAGCGCAAGTTTCCTAATTCTAACCGAAAATGAACTGAATTTAAAAGGGTGTAGGGCCTAAGAAGTTTATGTTCTATTCTAAATGCAGGATATGTGGAGCTTCATTTCAATAGACTTCAACCGGATTTCACCTAGCCTCTCACGCCTGACAGCAAAAATCGGTGCAATCTTCAAGGGAAATAGCAAAAGATGTTCAAATTATGACTTAACATGCATACATCATCACAACGATGCATATAAGCATATAAATCACAACTGAAGTTAAACTCAAGGTAATGTCCAGTTGACCACACAAGGCGAACTTATCATCAACAAGCCGCTAGTGGTATGGAATAAAGCGAAGCTATCTTAGTAAAACACCACACACCAAAGTAAGCTACTTGCATGAAATTAAGCTACTTGGATATGAAAGGAAGAAGAGACCTTGCTAGCAATTCATGACAAGACGAATTCCATCATCAATGAAAAGATCTATTATCATAAAATGTGTTACACAACAATCTCCTCAAAAGTTTTCAAAGGGAAAACTTTCTCTCTTCTCCAAATTATGCAAAAATGCTCTACAATGCTACACTATCTAACTCTAATGCTAATACTCTCTCAATGTCTACTATTCCAATGTCTAATCTAATTCTAATCTTCTAATGCCTCACAAATGAGGGGGACTCCCCCTTTTATAGCTAGCCAAGTCCCAAAAGACGGCTAGGGTTACAATCAATAGAGTGGCCAGAATCGTGCCACCTCAGCCCTAAATAATATTGCCCTAAAAACCGCCACAGAGGAGAGTGGGGTAATAAATGCGCCATAATGTCCACCATCATCCTTCTAGAAGATTCCATTTGTAGACGCGTTCACACTGTTCTCGATCTTCTTTCTTGGCATTGTTCTTTGATTTCTTCCACTTGAGGGTCTTCATCTTCGTCACTTTGAGTTATACTAAGTCTTAACACTTAGCCATTTTCTTTGCAATTCTCCTCCTTCGAGATTGAAACTCATCTTCATCGTACTTCAAGTCATCGCGGCTCGCTCACATTTCTCCCCGGCAGAAAACAAGCAAGGAGAGGGGTATTAGAATACTTCATGATATAAACTTAACTCACTCACTCCGGGATCCTCACGCCCAACTTTCGCCGCTCTATCGCCAACTTTTATGCTCAAGTTCATGCCTTAGACCAAACTTCATCTTTGAGAAATTCATTTCACCTCGGGCTGAGCTCGATAACTCCTGATTTTATTCATTTCTCGTCAAGTAAACTTTCATCTTCACTTAAGGATTGAAGCAAATTCACCTAGGCGCTTTCTTTTCAAATTCATCAGTTCGAGGATCTTTTACCTTGAAAACACATTTTCTTCTATTTTGCCTTTAGAAAATTTTCAAATTTCCTTTAGAAATACATCAACCTGGTGCCCACTTAAAATCTTCATCCCAAAATTCTCGACAAGCTGTGGAAGACCAAAAAATCAACTCCTCATCGATAATCTTCGATACCCAGAAGAAAATTTTCTCCAGAACGCATCGAACCCATGGGTGCACAACGAACGGGTTCATTTTATTTCTCTGAATTTTGAACCTTAGAAAATTATTCTTTCAATAATTTTGTCCTCGTTCTTCGATCCCCTATGAGAATTTTGCTCTGACTTGGAAAATTGGTATCAATTCTGTGCAGCTGGCAATCACTGACTTCATCTCTGGCAACTCTGCTCGTGCTTCAAGAAAATCCCATCACCTCCCCAGACTTGGGCATTTTTCTAAGGGAGAAAATATTTGTGCCTTAGAAAATTTTTGAATCCAGCTCGATCAACTTTGCCTGTGAAAATACCAACTTCACTCAGAAAATTTTCATGAAGGCGCTTGGCACATTTTATTTTCTAGCCACCACTTTGTATTTAACTTCACACTTGAAAAATATTTTTGGAGCCCCAATGCCTTAGAGGAAATTTTATCACTTTGCAACTTCAACGCCTTAGCAATATTTACCAACAACTTGTATTTCACCACGCCTAGCATATTAAACCTCTCCTCTTTTACACTTGCCAGAAGACTCCACTTCCAACGCCTTAGAGAAATATTTCATCACCCTTCTTATACTTTATTTCACTTTGCCACCCTTGGCGCATAGCATTTGGAGAATAATATTACCACACCTAGCACTTTATTTCATACTTCATATGCTTCAGAAAAATTTTCTAACACCTTACCACTCATCACCTTCAACGCCTAGCACTTTTTATTTCACCACCACACCTACTCTTTACTTGGCGCATATTAACATGTGTGAAGGATAAAACCACGCCCAACATCTTGTTCTCACACTCCACACGCCTTAGGAAAATTCTCCAACATCCACCACCTTGAGCGCATTTATCACTTGAAGAGGGATGACGCCTAGCATATTATTTTCACCATGCCATTAATCACATTTCACCCCGCTTACCACCTTTACTTACTTTTACCTCACTAAACTTGGGCGCATTTGGAGGGGTGAGGAGGACAAAAATCTTTGACCTTGTTGACTTGCTTCTAACTTATTCCTGCATGGGCGCATTTTGATGTAGGTGGAGGATGAAGTTTAAAACAAGGGCGCATTTTGGAGCCTATGAGGGATGAAACACATGCAACGCCACCTCTTGGAATATTCCCTCCTTCTTTTGTCTTTACATGGCCCATTTTGGGCGCATTTGAGCATGCAAGGAGGATGAATGATGTTGACTCCCTTTGACCTTTTTAGAACTTGGCGCATTTCCACTTAGGAGGAGGATGGGCGCATTTTGACATATGTGCAGGATGAGTTTTAACTTAGCCATTTTTTTAAAACTTTCATGCTTCAAGGTGGGCGCATTTTGGGGTGAGAGGAGGATGAAAAACTTTGACTCTTGTTGACCTTTCTTGCTTTGGGCGCATTTTAATGCCTGAGAAGGATGAACTTCATACTTAGCATTTTCTTGAACTTTCTCACTGACTTGGGCGCATTTCACTAGGCTCACGTATTTTAGTAGTAAGTTCTCCTAATTTGCTATTCAAGCTCGGGACTAACTTGAAATTTTAAACATATTTTCATAAAATCATCAACTGGTTTCAAGATCGCCATTTCCAGCTCACCCACTATTTTTAGCATGTTTCAAGGTGGCTTACTATAAATAGTAAGCTCATGTTTCTGATAGCTCCCAAGCTCTGATTGAGTTGAAATTTGAATGAGGCGATCCTCACCACGTGACCTATTGGCTGACACTGATGCATGCAACTGATTTACTATTTTTAGCATGCTTCCAATCTGACTTACTATAAATAGTAAGTGCTCCGTTTGACTTGAAATTAAACAACATAGATAGTTTGAAGGATTGATCGTACACCGTTTTAAAATTTTGACCTTTACGCCTATTTTAGGCTCCAAGTTTGAAACCCACCCGCTTCGTGATGCATACCAAATGAACTCGCTTGCTTTCTGCTTCAAGGCACGCGATCGCCCGTGGATTCCTCGAATCACCGAGGCTACATCGACACACTGCCAAAATAGCAAGTTCTCACCAGAGATCCCATTTGCATGTCATACCATCACAAGCCTTGAAAACCCATCAGAATCACCCGACATGCAAAAGAAACCTCGGCATGCAACCCTAAAATAACAAGGTCAATCCTCGAAGTGGTCATCTCGACTTGCACGTTATATCGCTATGGCGGTCTTGAAACCCGTATGAAATATGCATGCAAAGAAAAACTCGATCCGCACCGAATGGTTTCAAAGCTAGACTGCTAAAATAGTGTTATCACGCTTAAATTTGCATGTAAGCACTGATACATCGAGTGTGGTGTGACCGCCTAATTCAAAATCGTTGACGAACTTATAATTTCACACTGTACTAAAACTAGTAAGTACTAGAATCGATGAAAATTTGGTCGAGGCCTCATTGAAACATACGACAATGTTGCTCAATTTTCAATGTATTCACCTCGTTTGACTTCAAATTGGCTGGAAAGACTCAAACCCTAATTTCAGACTTGGCCAAATTCATGTTGAAGCTTGCAGACGGGAACGTCCCCAGGAAGCAGACCATAGAAAAGAGACAGACGGAGAGAGAGAGAGAGACACAAAAACCAAAGCCAAAATGACCAGAATGGAGCAAAAATTAGGGGTCCCCATCTTGAATGGGGCGATGTGTGAAAAGGTCACAACAAGACCACCCTAAAGTGCTGGTTAATTTCTTGTTGCTGCATTTGGAGCTCGAATCTGCTGGTTATAAGTTGTTGAAGTCATCTATTGGAAGGGTATTTGATTATAGAGACTCCATACGCCATCCTGAAGGTGTTGTTTGCATTTAATGAAGTTTTTGAGAGCTGATTTGATCACCTACAGCCAGCCGCACCATTGGAGGGTTTCATCTTCATCAAGTAATTAAAACGCCTTCTCTTAGTGGCTGTTTTCTCTTCTAAAGTGGGGGCCCTCATCATTAGAAGTTTTTCCAACAAGATTTCGGAAGGAGAAATGCGTATGTAATTTTGTTTGAGCATTTTAATGGGCGCGGGTACTGTAGCAAATCACTATTCACAGTGATTTTGGCTGTAAGTTAAAATCTATGTTATTTGATGTATCCGTTGAAACCTAATGAAAGTTATATTTTGGATGCAATCTATTATGTATGAAGAAAGTGTCTTGGCAATTAAATCAAGTCATTATTTGAGTTGTCATATTAGTTTAGTATATCTTGTGTTCCCATTATATGCACATGCTTGTTAAATTTATGTATATCATTGGCATTAATCATCAAACACGAGTAACACAAGAAAGACAAACACCAACACCCTAATCAGACCTACAAGCACCGCAAAATCATTGCAGTAGAGGCTCGTGTTGGTTTCAAAAGAGAATTTCAAGAATTAAATTTGGGGGTTTTGAGTCAAGTCCAGTTTGACTCATTACATAAAAGAAAACTAAAAATTTAAAAATATTGAGAATTAACTTACCTTCAACAATTCCAATTTTGAGAATTGTCTAAATATTCCTTGTGTCATATGGTGGTTGGTGAAAAACATTTGGATGTCTTCGCCCTCAGCATACACCTGTTTAATCCACTCAATTTTGGATCCAATTTTTTGTAGCATTAGATTGAGAGAGTGGACAATATAAGGTGTCCAAAAAATGTGTGGATACTTCTCCTCAATCAATAACCCAGCAGCCCTACAACTTTTGGCATTGTCGGTTACAACTTGCACAACATTTTGATGGCCCACTTCTTCAATAGCTTGGCAAAGGATGTTAGGAATAAATGGACCATCTTTCACCTGTACCTCACAATCCACTGCTCTCAAAAACATTGCCCCTTTAGGGGACACGGCAATAACATTGATCAATGGGCAATTTATTGCATCTTTCCATCCATTAGAAATGATGGTCACCCCTTTTTCGATCCATGAATCCCTTATGGGCTTCAAAGAGTCTACTACATGTTTCACCTCTTTCTCCAATAAGGTGCAACGCACCTTCTCAAAACCTGGGCCCTTATACCCCTTTGGAGCCTCATTAATAGATTTTACCATTTTTTGCCAATATGGTGAACGAACAACGTTGAATGCCAATCCATTGGCATAGACACATCTTGCTATGTCTTAATCAGCAATCTCTCTTGCCTCATTTTGAAATGAAGCTTCCAACGGTCCCATAGATCTTTTATTTGATGAGGGCACGGTTTGCTCTTGAGGGATGTTCATAAATGGATGGCTTTCTGTAGGTCGAATATAAGTAGGTGGTGTAGGGGGTTTCATGGATTGAGATCCTTTCCTCAAAGGATGGCTTGTTTTAAGACTAACAACTTTTTGCTCTACTTTTTCTTGCTCAGCAATATATTTCAACACTATGTCATCCAGAAGGCCTTTGCCATCACCTTATGGAGATCCCAGACCAGGTTTGATGCCAGTATCAGAGATCCTACACAAGTGGGCTTTCACTTGACTATATGAGCTCGTATATCGAACTTTGCAATGACTACAAATCCAAATAAATACTCCACCACCTGGACATTGTTGAACCATTTCTACATATTTCCAAAGGGGAGAGGTTGCATTTATTTTGAAACGAGATTGGGCTGTGGTGTTAGAAGCGGATGCCATTGTAATAACTAAGGCACAACATATTGAAATAATTTTGGTATTGAAATTTGAAACTAAAAATCTTAAAAGAATGAGAACAATCAACAAAACAAGAAAAACAAAACAAAATAGTTCATTGAATCATTTGTTAAAAAAAATGTAAGAAAAAAATTTAAAAAAACTTCAAAGAAACCTGAAATATGCTAACCAATTTTTTCTTGGAATTTACACAACACAACCAGCACTTGGCCAACTTGATTAGCGTTAGCGCTATATCCAAATCATTATCAAAGCAACTCTAACCAAGAATGCGCCCTAAAACCATTTAAGGAAGAGGGGCGGGCATATGGTCAAAAGATCCCTAGGATTCAACTTGATACAGAAATAGAATGCAACTAAACTGAAAACAAAACTAAACGTCAAAAATGTGCACTCAAGATCCCAGTGAGGGCGAGGTGCTAACATATGACGGAGTAATTAATAGAAACTGAAATAACTAGGCGGATAACCAGCCATAGAAACTCAAACTAACTAATTCTTCCGCTGCGGCGGGCATCCACTTAGGAATGGGGATTCACCACTTGATAGTGGGTACAAAGAGAGATACAATTCAATTCTCCACACTGGCGGTAAACCATCCAGGGATGATTAATGTGAGAAATAGAAAATAATTGCAGCAATAAAGGACTGGAACAGTACTACTGTTTACAGTCTTACAACATAGAAAGAGAGTTCCATAATATAAGAGAATTATAATGATTTTCAAGCACCAAAATACCGGATGATTCCATGATGAATATTAACCATTATTGATGAAGAAAGGACTGAAAATTCAAACTGAAACAAGTCTGATATAAATCTGCAACTCTGGAAATGAATAACCAGCAACTAAAAAGATCAATTAAATGCTCATAACTTCACCAAGATACCTCCGAATGGCGTCAAACGAATTGCAATGATCCTTTGGAGGATAGGCGCCCATGATAAGATGAAGAAACAGCCTCAAAATCATCCATTTATTTAATGGCACAATTTCCAATGCCCTCAAGATGGTACGGCCCTTGAGAAGGGTGATTTGGCAAGAAAAAATCAAACACTCCAAAATAAAATATGCAATTCACTAAGAAGGGTCGCCCTAGCCATAGAAATAAGATTCTAAAATGCCCAGAACAAAATAAAAATTACTCAGAAAGCTGTATACAAAATCGACTTTCAGTTGTGAATGTATCAGCAACTTCAAAACTAGAAATATCATCAAAATCTTCAACTGTTGAACTCAATTTGCTAGTCTGATTTGAGAAGCAGCAAATGACCAACTAGGTGTTGTATTTCAAACACGAAATTGGTTGAGGCTAGGAGGTAAGCATTCCTTAAAGCAATAATTCAATTGTTATTCCGACAGCATAACAGTAGCAAAATTCATGGATGCCAAAATGCTGGAGCAAAACTCAATTTTATAGAAAGAGAGGTGACCCTTCACCTTCTGTAACTCCTCCAAGAAGAGCGACGCCTTTTCTCATGACAATATTCTAATTTTTCAAATAAACACTTTATTTACCTCTCCTAGGCATCCATCTCAAGGCAACTTAAAATTTAATTAGAAAACAATAATCTTCTTCATGAAGGCGTACACCTTCAAGACCCTCTTTTAAAAACAACATAAAGTTATCTCTCTAGGCCAAGGGGGGGGTCAACAGAGAAATAAAACATTAATTTCCTTGTATTAAAATTGCCAACAACATCTACATTTTTGAAAGCTACACCAAAATAACCAACTGCTCCAACAAAAAAGGAATCATACTGAAGCACTGTCAAAAGGACCACTGCTAAAAATAGTATTTACTATAAATAGTAAACACCGAGAAATGCCACAGAACCACCAAGCATGGAAACCCTAATTTTTCCTCAACAAGCCTACGGGCTCCGGAATAGGCTGAAGAACACTGAACTGATTACTGACGAGAAGGGGACATTACAAAACCTACCTCTTTTGAACAAATCTTGCTCTACGATCTTCTTGGCAACAAACGGAGACTTGCAAGTGCTTAGGAATAGCACAACAATCAACTTTGAACAACCAACAATCAACCTTCAAGACTAATCAAGCTTGTGCAAGCAAGAGAGAAAGTTCAGCAATGGAGGCAAAAAAACTTGTTTTTCATTCACAAATTGTTAAATAAGATTATTTTTACCTATTTAGTGTGTTTGGAGACCGAAATTAGGGTTACAATGAATATTAAATTATTGGGAAGTCAACATTTGGTCAAGAAAATGATTAAAAATTGCTTAAAAACCACTTTATTATGCGGACTGGGCGTTTTGACGTCAAAATACGTCGCGGATTCACCTTGGATTCGTCGTGCCGTATCCTGGGAGAATCCACAGTCAACCACCGAATTTGCATCGAATCCACAGGCGAAAACACGTACCTTGGTCAAATCTAAGGCGTATCGAGCCCGTATTTCGTACCTAGTACGAATCGTATCGTATCCAAGGAAAATTCCAAGCGAATCGGTAACTTAGATTAGGAGCATAGACAGAGCAAATTCCAAACTCCTTCTCTGTTTTCAATGTTACCCAACAACTATGTTGCATGGGGAACACCCAAATCCGGTTATGAATTGATTCCATTGGTTGGCAATTAGAATGGCTGCCCCCCCTGCCCCTTTCATGTGTAGTGGAGAATGAGCAAGCCTCCTTCCAAACAAACTTGAGGTTGTATTCGAGGGAAAACCCAGTAGCCTTGGTTTCCTAAAGAAGCACAATGTCTTAACTTTTCTCCAGATTTAAAAACCTTCTAATCAGCAAACTAGATACCAACAAAATGCAACACCACTCCTCTAAATCTAGTAGCCATGCCTAGGAACAACTATAGATCACTTGCTAAACCCTAGACGCCACCCTTGCCACTATGTGCAGCCTACAAACATAGGCAATCTGATCTGAAAACCCTCACACAAAGCATGGAGGCGTACGGCTTGTTGTGAATGGTACGGCCTATATAAGGGTTCACACGTGCCAGCAATAAAGTGCTCAATCTGCCCTTAAACCTCACGTGCCAACTTATGAAAGAACAACAGCAATAATAACCAGTTAATCAACTTCTAATCTGCCAACAAAAACCTATGTAATTGCTGCAAATGAACTCCTGGAAAACCAATGAAGCCTGATAATAACCTCCATGTGAGATTATCTCTCTAAATGCCCTTGGGTGATCTTCCACACCTGTAGACACTGTTCTTTTTGAGGGATTTCGTCCTTAGAAAAGCTTCAATCTTCAAAACCAGCAAACCCTTGCTCAGTTTCTCCAATTTGCACAAGTTTCAATAAAATAAACAATGATAATGAAAAAGCAAATTCTTTTCTGCTTATTATATTCTCCAAATCCCCACTTAGCAGATAATTAAATAAAATATTTGCTTTTGATGCTTTTAATACATTTCTCTTTTAATATAATAATTAATAAAGCATCATTAAATATAATACTTTATTAATTGCCATTTAACCCCTTATATCACCTTATAATAAAGTCATCATTAAATAATAATATTATTAAAGTCAATTAACTTTAATAATATAATTAAATCAATAATTCTCAATAATTAACCAACTCAAAAGAGCGATCCAATCACATTTTCCAAATGTAGGCATGATGACTGATGCCAACATGACTTACTATAAATAGTAAGTTTAAGCAATATGACCAAGTTACTTACTATAAATAGTGTGGGAGAAATCGACCAAAATGGACCTCCAAAATGCCCACCACCAAAACATTGAGTCACTGAGTAGAAGAATATTGAGATAAACATCAAAAGCCCGCTAAGGACCACTAATTACCCTCAAAAGGGTCCCCAAAACATCCCATTAGCCTATGGGGACCAGATAGTAGGCTAACCACTGCAAAGATAACGATCTCGAAAAAGGGGACATTACAGCCCAAGTAGCGTATTTCGAATTTTTTTTACCTTTTTAATTTTTTTTTACGTTTTTTTGACATAAAAATATTAAATAAAGCCCCACAACTCCAAAATGACGTCCGCCATGAAGGTTTGTGTGGCTTTGAAGGTCTTAATTTGGGTCTTATTATGAATGCAAAATGATGTATGCCATGAAGGTTTTTGTGGTTTTGCACTGCCCCTCGACCCCATTTGGGGCATTGCCCCCAAACTCCCATTGAATTCATTTGTTGTGCCATGTACTCTCTAAGTCCAAGTTTCCAAGTTCGCCTACAAGTCTTCATCTATAATATCATGATCAAATTGGACAATCTTCCCTAATGCTTACCTGCAAGGAGAAATGCAACAATGTAGTTAATTTTAATATATAATATATATCATGACATTTGAGTTTGACTAATTGGCATTCTAATGTTTTATATTTTTTATGGTGGTTTTGTTTATTGTATAATATATGATGCTATGTGTGGTATTTTAAACTTAATTACTATTGTAAATATATATATATTTTTTATTTTAATACGTTTTTGTACGGACGAACCCAGCCCCAAAAAATTTTTTGATCTAATCTGTGAACCAAACCCTCGAACCCAAACCCAAACCAATGACTTAGGTTAAAGTTGTTTGTTGTTAAGAAGGCCAACCCTTCCTTATGATATTCTCGCCCACGTTAGAAGTTATAGATTAAATTCATGTTTAACTAAAAGCTGGCCGACTTCTTTTGATAGTTATGAAAGACAAAAATAAACTAAATATTTTACTTATTCTCGGTCGACCACCTTTTCAAGATATAGATATCTATGAGATTGTCCAAGAATGAAACAATATATATTGAAGAAGGAAGCAAATACATTTTAAAGAAGCGCAGCGATTATATTAGAAGTTAATGTATGCAGAGATTCCTATGTTTTAAATGGAGTGATTATTGAAACAATAATATAGGCAGTGATTTAGAAGTAATTACTATGTTTAAAGGAGCAGCGATTTTTAAAGATCTATAGAAGGCAGCGACTTAGTTTGAAAAGGAGCAACAACTTAGTTTGAAATGGAGCAGCGATTTAGATTAAGGAAGAAGCAAATTAACTTTGTGAAGGCAGCAATTCATTATTAAAGGTAGAAGTTATATTTACAAAGGCAGCGATCATGTTTAAG
Organism: Sequoia sempervirens; assembly: GCA_007258455.2. Classification (NCBI taxonomy): domain Eukaryota; kingdom Viridiplantae; phylum Streptophyta; class Pinopsida; order Cupressales; family Cupressaceae; genus Sequoia; species Sequoia sempervirens. Next base: position 304,041 of record VDFB02291851.1, read on the forward strand.
AAGGATTGAGGATAAATAAAAGTATCTTAAGGCAGCGATCAACATTAAAGTGTGTTGATAATGAGTCATGTATTTTTAAAAGGTTGTCTCCATTCAAAGCGATGCCTCCCTTCATGAAGAGGCAGAAGGAAGATACAAATGTAAAGAGAAGTTGGAGAGATAGCATGCAAGCGAGATATGTGAAGAGTGAAGAAGGAAGCAAGTGTGTGGAACCAAAAGGATACATCATAGAAACACAAAAAGAGTTTATGAAGAGAATATAGAAGATCATTCAAGGCAGATTTGTGAAGGAGAGTAAGTGAGTGTGGAGGATTAAAAGAAAAATATCATATATACACCTACAGATCTGCATGTGGAAATATAAAGAAGATCATTGTAAGAAGTATAAATGCAGAATTCAGAAGAGTTTATGGCAGATCTATAGAGAAGAGTACAAGAAGATTTGAAGAGAAGAACTTGCTGATTTGAATATGCTTTTTCATCATCCATTAAAGAGGACATTCACAAGAAGATAGTGATCATATTGCATAGAAGGTTGATGCCTTAACAAGAGATTGGTGTCTCTTATTGGGTTGGTGCTCAGTTGTGGGGATTGGTGTCTCCAATGGGTTGGTGCCTACAAATTCTACAAGCGAGGATTGGTGTCTCCAATGGGTTGGTGCTCACAAATTGTATAAAAGGGGATTGATGTCTCTTGTAAGTTGGTGCCTACAAAGTTTGAAAGAGATTTTAATATCAAGCAATATTTTGCCGTGGTTTTCTCCCGCAAGGATTTCCAAGTAAATCTTGTGTTCTTGTTTGTGTGAATCTTGAGTATTTTGGATATCATTTCTTTTGTGGTTATTAAGTTTCAAAAAAGTAAAAGTTTTGCCGTATACTAATTCATCCACACCCCCCGTACCCCCACCCCCGTCTCAATAAAAGTGTGTGTTCTTAAATTTATTGGTCTCTGGTTTAGCTAGTACCTAGTACTTGTTTCTTTCCCTTTCGATCATTGTTTACAACCAAATACAGCTCTCTCTTTGGATCTTTGTTTACAACCAAATACAGTTCTCTTATTTAGCCAGTAAGAAGCTGTCTACATTCGTGCTTGATAGTTTACCTTGCTTTAAATCTAAATATCTCATTCCAAGTCTCGATTTGTAACAATTAGTTATTTACATTCAATGCAAAACTCCATTAAACTCTTGTACAGTGTGCATACTTTAAATTCTATCTATAGATTTGACTTTTGAGTTTTAGGTTTTGTTAGGTCTCAAGGAGCTTCCCCTTATAACTTGAAGAATGGTTCTATTGTTATAAATATTAGAGATCGCTTTAAGTTATTAGAACGGACCACATTGCCCTTGATCCCTACAATATGAAACTCATGAATAGTAAGATATTGTATCACAAAAATTCTACCAAGAGGTCCAGTTCTATAATATATGGGACATTAATATTAATGATAAATGAGAAATAAAAACCATTTTAATGTAAAGCACCTAAATAAGTGAGAGCAAAGGGATAAAGATTTTTATGACAGTTTGGGAACAGTTATTGATTACAATCAGAAATAACAGCAGAACAAAAAATGGTAAAAACATCTGTTTCAGGAGAAATTATAACCATAACACAATCAAATTCAAAACCCCAAATCTCGATAACAACAGAAGTCAGTCCTAAAACATAAGGTGTGTTTCATTACTCTTCATGCCTTTCCTATCCCTGTTACTTCTGAACCAAAACAGATTGATAATTCATTATTACCTAATGATAATAAAGTTGGAAGATTGAAAATAGTATGGACAAAAGAAAGAAATTATAAAAATGATGGTTAAAGTGGAAACCTCTCCAAAGCAAAAATTGCTTTCAGATTTTAATTGGCGACGCACTACCAAAGCTCCAATATCACGGCCCCGTTTCTCTACTGGCTGACCCCTCTCTACTATGGTGACCTTTGCACCAAGCTCTGCAAGAACCAGACTAGCGAATAATCCTGCAGGTCCACTACCTACAACAACCACCTTTGGTTCACTAGTCACCACATACCCATTTGTCTGTTTTATATCTTTCATGATCTGCTCGTTCAAAGATCCTTCACTCGTCCCATTTGAGCTATGAGATGTTTTTCTGCTCTGTGTACATTTGTTATCATTCAATAGACCAATTACATCTAAGGAGCTACTTGGAGAAGAAATATACTCTAATTTTCCTGGCTTGAAGGACAGATCTGAGATAAAATCCCACAACCGAGGCTGCAAACTCAATGCTTCCTTCACATTCATGTCAACGGTGTACACAAAATTTGGTTCCTTAAGACACTGCAGCATAAAGCACCAAGTTAACAACAAAATATTCAATGCTGGCAAAGTACTTACAAAATATTTGATACATACAAATAAAAAAGAAGCATGGATAATATTAAAATATTATTCAAAACCAAAACACAAATATAGTATACGAAGTTACTAACTACAATAAGTATAGAATGTGTAGTCTATGAATCACCTCATGTAAACATGTTAACACGGAAAACCCATAATATTTTCTGATTTTCCTTGTGCCAAAATGTTAAAAGGGAAACCTAGAATACCCTCTAACACCATCTTAGGATAAACTCAAGCTGTAAAATGCCTTCCCAGATGTACTCAATTTTTCTGATGTCAAGAAGCATTCAAATGAAATGAACTCCACTTAAATCATTGTTTCCAAGTAAACCAAAGCAGGGTAATGGTTTGTTTATGGCTCTGACATATAAACTCAAGGCTCTATTCTTGTATTGAAAGATAAAATAGTTCATTTTCAGTATTCCATTCTCAAGTTGCAAAATCATTTCACAGTGTAGCAAACCAAATTAGTAATGGCTGTCAAAAGTCTCAGAAATACAAGAGGCTGAGAGAAACTCTCAAAGCATAGCACCAGCAATAATAAGGAATTTATTCTATTTCACAGACTTTCTGGGATATGCAAAATGTGGGCAGAAATAGTATCTCAGCTGTAGCAGCAATGACCACAATATTTTTTTTCCTAAGAATTACAACACAAAAAAAAATACAAATCCAGCAGCTATAAGTTAAGTGGCCCATCAGTAATTTCTTTTAACTCTCACTGAGTACTCAAAGAGCAATTACAACACCCAGCAAGCATAAGATACAGCAGTGATTAATGATGCAATTTCTGAGTTCCAAAATGAACTGAAACACACTCCCAAAAGATCTAAATACAGTCTCCAACCAGCCACTAATATAGAGAATTTATGAGGGCCAACTAGCCCACCAAATACAGTGAGAAGGTTCAGTTTATATCAACACTTACAGGTGACTCTAGGACCAAACGGAATACATATTGTGACAGTAAAAATAGTCGATCACACATGAAGATAAATTCTCTAACCTGGTATGGTGCCCAGCTTGCTAACCAACCTCACGTTTCATGCTCTAATGGTCACGTTTTCCTTTGGATAAGTTATGCATCCCTGCAGAAGATCATGTTTCACCTCCCAACTGCTATGTTGGCTCCTCAAGGCAAAACGACTCTTTCCTGACCTGATAATGATGGCGCTTCAGACTGTAAGAGACACGTCTTCTATTCAGCTTCAAAATACGTCTCTTCTAAGCTCTTCAACTCGTCTCTACACAACTCAGGTGAAGAAGTCGATGTCCTCTTCTTTGCCACTAAAATGAAGTCTCCAAACTGCAGACAAATTCCACTCAATACCTTGAACGATTCCAGCTAGGGGATGGTGTTTCACACCCGAATCTGGATTATGAAGGTCTTCAAACCCTACCACAAGAGCCGACCAGTTCTTCCTATGAAAATGTGCATATCAATAAGGTGTCAAATGTTTCTTTTTTCTCCTTTTTGTATTTTCCCCTCAAAACATAAAATGACATTCTCAAAAGTCATTTTTCTTCAAATATTTCATTTAGTCCCTTTTTGCACCAAATAAAGTGACTTTTATAAAGTCTACTTTAAAAATAAATATTTAATTAAATTAATTTTGAACCTTTTGCAAGTCACTTTATGAAAATATTTAATTAATTATTTGGCATCACCTTTAACGCTAAACTTGAAATTAGGCAATACACAAATAATTAAATAAACAATTCCCTAATAATGGCATTAGCCTTTGGGAAGGAAAAGGCTAAGTGACAACCCGAAGGACTACTGAGAAGGGTGTTGGGTGAAAATTATGTAATCAGCTTTCGATAGATTACACAACTTGGACTTCAGCCACAGCTATGTGAGATATGAATCTCTCCTCTCAGAAACGGGAGGCGCCCTTCTTACTGCTGACAGAAGCGATAGTAAAACAAACAAGTAATTACAAAATGTACACAAAACTTACGAAGTGGGGGGGGTGTGTTACATTCATCCTTCTCTCTTTTTCAGAGAAGATGTTTACAATGCTTCACTGTTGGAAGTTCACAATTCTCAATAACTTTAAACGAGCAACTAGCAGTAATACCAATACCTCTATCTTGTCAAAGCAAAGCGTAGAGATACCAGAAGTAATCAACAATAAACAAATAAAGTAAAAAGGAAAGCTCACGAAGGCACAAAGTCGTTTCGTAGCTTTTTCAATGGTGGATCTGTGAAGAGTATATCGTTTGTCACGTTAGAAGCACAAAGTCTTCTTAGACGCAGCAATTCCTTGAACAGCATGAACAATTACAAGCGCAAAGTCTTGTAGATCATCCAACCAAATTATCAAAGCATGAACAATTACAAGCACAAAGTCTTGTAGATCGTTCAACAATAGTATCCAAAGAGCGTGAATAATTACAAGCACAAAGTCTTGTAGATTATTCAACCGAAAGATAAACAAAAACACAAATGCAAATCTAAATAATAGATGCAACACAAAGTTTACATAAATCACTTAGAGTCCTTCAGATTTCATCACCTAATTACCACTAAATAAGATCAATTCATAAAAGTATCGAATCCAACGCAAAGTTTGGCTTGCAATTTTCTTCTTTATTGATCGAATTCCATTCACAAAGCATGAACACAAAGTTTCACAATTTTGCTTCAAAAAGGGCAGCACTTCGTTGCAAAATACTAAAGCATAAACTTTACAATGGAAATCCCTCACATTATATAAAAAGAGGGATGAGCAAAATTAGGAAACTAATTGAGGAAATTAAGGAAAGTTAGGTGAGCGATTTTAGGAGATCTCACCTAACTTTGACCAAAGTCAAAGTGTAATTTGTTTTCAAAAGATTACATCTTCGAGCTTGGTGTAATTACAATTTACAAAAAGACATATAAGATGTCAGGAAATATTTACAAGATGCATAAAGGGATGCACCGGAAATGTCTAACACTGGAGAATAGGAGGCTGCTTCATGTTTCTTTGCCTTGGGCGCGGAAGTCTTCATATTTCCTCCTGGTCTCTTGCACAAACTTCTCATCTGGACCAACGGTGTAATCCACAATGGTGTGAATTCTCGTGATCGATCTCATGGCAGATGAGTGAACCTTCTTGCACCGCAAGATGCGCTTTCAGTTATCCAATGTGAGCCTTGTATCACAAATGACGTTCAATGAGGCTTCTGAAAAGTCTGAACTGTCAATCAATTTCATGATGGCTTCTTTGAAGATCTGAGATATTTCTGTGGCCGGCAGGAAGATACGATTCTCCTCAAGAAGTTGACCGGGCAACTCTTTGATACCTTCTTCAAGAATAGCACGATGTCCTTCGACATCTTCCTGTACTTGGTGGAGATCTTCCGTAAGAGATTGAATTACTTGAATTCGGTGTTTCAAGGATTCTCTTACCTCAACGAACTTTTCTTTGTCAGGAATTACCCCAACCTCCGCCAATTTACTGAGCTTTACCTGTTTCATCTCCGACCATGACAATAGGCATTTCTCCATGTCTCTGCGCTCCTAGGAAAGTACACTTTTCTCTTTATCAAGCTCTGTGGTGAGTTTGGCTAACAAGGTAGTTTTCTCGTCCGCAGCAATTATAATCTGAGATCCGTGTTCAATGATCTTCTCAAAAAAATCATACAACACTCTGCCTTTGGAGCCGAACTTCTCAACTTTCTTGACAGCTGGGTCTTCAATACTTACCATTGTCAGCAGTTGTGCATTAGTTGGAGAACCTACAAGTCTCTTTACAACAGTGGCATAATGCTCTGCCCTCTGTTTGTACATATTGCGAGCTTGCTCTACTTTATCCAGTCTTCCAGCCAAGATATCCAATGTCACTTGCGCATCGGCCTTTGCACTTTCATTGGTAACCTTGCCAAGCTAGACCTTTGTCACCGTGTAGTCTTCCATATTGACATCACCTTCTTCATGTGGTGGTATGCCAATTTCCGCATACTTGTGGCCAGACTTATCAACGTTCATCCTTGAGTATACCTTTGCCTTTTTCTTCCCTTTAGCCTTTGGAAGGACTATCTCTTCGAGGTCGAGCTCCTCCGGAGAAATCATTTGCTTTTTATGATTCGACACTTGAGATATTAGCCAAGGGAGAAGAAAGGAGGTGTGAACTTCTGGATTCACTGTCAATTCAGCCGTCATCGTTACTTCTGAAGTTATTGTCACGTCTGAAGTTACCATGGGTATCGTGACAATAGGAGAAGTGTCTGTCATCATTGCTCAAGTTTGCACACATTGAGCTGTTCACGATTGACTCATTCATGAAACGATTGAATTCATTTTCAGAAGTGATATCATATGTTGGTGAAGACAGGCTAGGAATGGACGATGGAGGGCTTGACAGTATATCAACCGTATGGATGCTTGTCACTGAGGGAGTATCAAGCGGGGTTGATGCTGCAGGGATAGTGGATATCTCAGCTGCAGGAATGCATGTGGTAGGAATAGGTGACGAGGGAACAGGAGGTGGAGGAGTTCTTGAATTTGGAGGGGTATGAGGAACATTGGAAGTCACAGGCGATGACGTTCTAGGAATTTCCTCAACTTCATTCTCAGGAGGAGAAGTAGTTATTTCTTGATCATGCCCGGGTTCCTGTTGATCACCCTCTTGTCTCTCCAATTCTGGTTCACCTTCAAAATCACCTTCAGATCCTTCTTCGGAATCTTCTTTAGACTCTTGCCCGCTTTCAGAAACCTCTTCTGCATCGAAGTCTGCTTCTGTTGAGTCTTCATCTTCAGCGGATTGATCACTTGAAGGTCCTTCATCGGAATCTACCTCCTCTGGGATAGACTTTTTACCTTTAGAGCGAGGTGGATTGGATTCCGTGGTTTTTGTCTTTGGGACGGACTAGGTATCTTTCTTGCCAACAGTGAACTTGATCCTGGGACCTCTTCGTGAAGAAGTGGGGACAGCCGCTGATTTATTTTTGTTGCGGAGTTCTTGCTGTTGGCGAGCTTCTACTTCGGATTCCTCTCCTTCCGAGTCTGTTCTGAAACTTTTCATTTCATAACCATGCTTATATAACCATTCTGCAGTGTTGGCTAGGATTGGCTTCAACCTCTCTCTTATGCTGGTAATTTCTTTCCTGGACCATTGAATTGCAGGCAACGGCCTTTTAGCAATTCCTTGCTCATCATAGACAGCATTCATGATATCACCAGGATCCGCAAAATCCTCTAGTAGGTCAGCGATATCAAGGTCTCTGATCTGCTGAACAGTCAACCTGCAATAGTCCATTTTGTGAATGGCTTCTTCATCTCTGCAATCAGCCCAAATGTCTTCAAAACGATACTTGTGATGATGACCTTTTTGTAATCTTTTTCTGACATCTCGGTAATCAAAATCAAACCTATACCTGTAGGTCTTGATTGTCATGATTTGCATTTCAGCATAAACAGACTTAGCCTTTTGTGCAGTTGGGATAGTGTATCGGCCAATGGTCAGTGGGAACTTGAATCCACGCTTGTGGTTGTTTCTTCGTTCTTTTTGCACTGACATCAACTGTCTGCATGTTTCCATGAGAACCCACTTATCCGAAGGATAACGTGGCAGCATGTAAGGACAGCCAGTGTAGCACCCTACTCTTAAGTAAGTAAACGTTGGGAATTGAAGAAATAGGCATCCAACTTTACTTACCACCTTATACGCCTCATCAGATACTCTCCTTCTTTCAAGAGCTGGGTCAAAATTGAAAAGCAAAGGCACAAAGAAAGCATCTGTGACCCGCCGAAGTGATGAAAGCTTTCCTTCAGTTCCAATTGATAGAAAAATCTATACACAGGTACCATCATCCGATTCCCTTTTGTAGATAAACCTGGGAATTGTCTCATTACAGCCGCCGCGTACACCAGGTAAGAAGTCATATAGAATTTCAATGTGGAAGGAGCATTGATCAACTGCTCATGTATTTCATCACTGATCTGTTTGCCCCAGTCAATGTGTACCTTTTGTCTTCTTATAATCCTGATGTATTCATACATCCAATCGTGAAAAGTGGACAATTCTGGCAAGCCTTTCACTCTGCTTAAAAATGTGATCATATCTTTGGCGTCATCCTTGAAATCGCTTCGCAGGAGTCCCTTTGGCCATCTAGAAACAAATTGCCTAGGCTTCTTTAACCATTGAGTATTTATTAGGTTTTTAGCCTTATTGGGATCAGCGTCAAAGACCTCTTGTGCTTTTGATATAGAAATATCAATGTATTTCTCCATATGAGGAACCTTAAAAACAATGTCAAAGAAATCAGGGTCAAGTCTCAGAATCTCGTGCCCAGAAGAATCGATCACACTTCTACTTTCTCTGATGTAGTGAGACGCCACCTGAAGAACAAACTCTGTATTATGTGCAACTATAGGGAACATTGCTACCAAATGAAGGTTGCTGTGTACAATTGCTCTCATTGGATCAGGAAGAGGCTTCGTCTCTGTTTGCTTTGCAAAATCAACCAAGTCCTGATGACCAACCTCCGTGTCTTTTATCTCGTCCACCTTGGAGACCACTACGGTCGGCGGATAGACACCTTGATATTTGTACTTCATTTTGCCTTTTGCTTTCGAAGAAGACGGAGGTTTACTGGCAGTCATCAGAAACAACTGGAACTTTGATCACTCAGACTTTGAAGATCTTTGAAAAGAGACTGCAAGGTGTTGAATCAGAACAAACATTAGTCGTTAGGTAGCATGGGGAAACGCGAAACAAAACGGAAGGAACAAGGTTCAGGAGTGAAATAGACAGAAATGAAGTTCATCTGGAAAAAGATTGTAAAAAGTGTAAGGGCGCTAAAATTCAGCGCCCTTACATTTTTGGAGATTTCAGTCTTTGATGTAGGGGCGCTAAAAAATAGCGCTCCTGCATTTCTCAGAGTTAGATTCTATTTCAACATGTTCAACATGTCAGGGCGCTAAATTTTAGCGCTTCTGCATTTGAGACATGATTTTGTAAAACAGATGTAACGATGCATGAAAACGGCGCTCGGGGTTTGCAAATTGTTTGTCTGCATGGAGTTGCCACTGAAATTCGTTTCATCACCATTGTAAAAGTGTATAAGAGCCAAAGAAACCCTCTTTCAAAACAAGAGATTTCTCAAAGTTCGCACCAAAGCATTATAGAGAGGGCGACAAGGAAAGGTGTTAGCACAAAAACGTGAGTGAAGTACATAGAAAGAATGACGCGTGAGGAAGAAGAGCTTGCAATTTGAAACGTTATGAAGAAGAAACATGGAGAGAGCATGCGAAACAAAGGTGCGAATGGAGAGAAAGAAAACGCGAAGGGAGAAAGAGAGAACGTGTGAGAGGAAAACGAAATGCGTGGAAAGAAAACAAAAAGAAACGCATATGTAAATCCTAAAACATATACAAAGGAACGAAAGAAAAAGGTGAGAAAGCAAGGGTAATCGACTTACCAAGATGAAACGCAAAGATTGCTGGAGAGGAATGTCGAAATTCTCAAAAACGTGTTTGCAGTTTGAGGAGAACTCGCCCAGCATGGAGAGGAAGAACAAAGATCATAAACAATGAAAATGGCAAAATAAAACACTTTTAAGTGAAAGAGAAAATCGAAAACCTAACTCAAGTCGAGCAATAAATTTAGGCACGAAAAGTGGCACGATTGACGAAAAATGCGAAAATCATGAAGAAACGCGCCAGAGCCAGAAAAAGTTTAAGTGTCAGGAAAAAGTGTAATAGCGCTAAAATTCAGCGCTATTACATTTTTTAGAAAGTTCACTTTCATGCAGGGGCGCTAAAAATTAGTGCCCCTGCACTTTTCATACTTAGCCAAATTTTGGCTTGAGAGCAGGAGCGCACTTTTTCAGTGCAACTGCATCTTTCGCAATTCGCTAAGTACGAACAGTGAGACTTCGTGAAGGGGCTCGTTTCGAAGGTCTTCGCGAGGCGAACATGGGGGAATGCTCAAATTGACTATTCGAGGCTTTGGAACACATTTCGAGGTGGCTTGAAAATCACTTCGTTATGCGTACTTGAACATCACAAATCCTAGGAAACGGACAAGTTTCGTAGGGGGGTTATCCGTGGAACGAGCGCTGCTAGATTTCGTGATAACAAAGGGGGCATTACAGTCCTCCCTTCCCAAAAAACTGCATCTTTCGCAATTCGCTAAGTACGAACAGTGAGACTTCGCGAAGGGGCTCGTTTCGAAGGTCTTCGCGAGGCGAACATGGGGGAATGCTCGAATTGACTATTCGAGGCTTTGGAACACATTTCGAGGTGGCTTGAAAATCACTTCGTTATGCGTACTTGAACATCACAAATCCTAGGAAACGGACAAGTTTCGTAGGGGGGTTATCCGTGGAACGAGCGCTGCTAGATTTCGTGATAACAAAGGGGGCATTACAGTCCTCCCTTCCCAAAAAACTGCATCTTTCGCAATTCGCTAAGTACGAACAGTGAGACTTCGCGAAGGGGCTCGTTTCGAAGGTCTTCGCGAGGCGAACATGGGGGAATGCTCGAATTGACTATTCGAGGCTTTGGAACACATTTCGAGGTGGCTTGAAAATCACTTCGTTATGCGTACTTGAACATCACAAATCCTAGGAAACGGACAAGTTTCGTAGGGGGGTTATCCGTGGAACGAGCGCTGCTAGATTTCGTGATAACAAAGGGGACATTACAGTCCTCCCTTCCCAAAATTGCTTGTCCTCAAGCAATCGTAAGCTCGGGTGCTGTAGAATCTGCTCATTCTCCCATGTGGCATCCTCGGCTGGCAAGTTTTTCCATCTCACCAAATACTCTTTCACCACCCTGTTTCTCAACCTCCTCTCTCGAGTGTCCAATATCTCCTCAAGAACTAGGACCAAATGTCCCTCCTTATCCAACGGTGGGAGCTCTGAAGAAAAAGTAACCTGTTGACCTAGTGCCTTTTTAAGGCACGAAACATGAAATACACTATGAATCTTGTCACTTTCTAGCAGCTCCAACTCATATGCTACCTCTCCAACCCACCTGATAATCCTGTATGGTCCATAGAATTTGGGCTTGAGCTTCTCGGCTCTGCTCTTCTTAAGAGATAACTATCTATAGGGCTACAAGCGAAGGTATACCAAATCACCAACCTCAAAACTGCGCTCAACCCTGTGTCTATCAACATATGTCTTTTGCTGATTTTGTGCCACTTGTAAGTTATCTTTGAGTGCCCTCAAGATATCCTAACTCTCTTGAATCCAATCCTTGGCTTTGGGGGCCCTACTCTCACCAAAAGCCATCTCCATGAATGAAGGTGCATCGAAACCGTACAAGGCTCTGAAAGGACTCATTCCAATGGACACATGATAAGTGGTATTATAACAATACTCCGCCAAGTGCGACCACTTAATCCATGCTCATTGTTGCCCTACAATGTAGTTGCGCAAGTACCCCTCAATCCATTTGTTCACAATCTCTGTCTGTCTATCTATCTGAGGGTGATAACTTGTGCTCGGAGTTAACTCAGTACCTGCCAACCTAAACAGCTCCTGCCAGAATGCACTCATGAATCTACCATCCCTGTCACTGACTATGTACCAAGGTAACCCATGCAATTGGAAAATCTCCCTGAAAAATAACTCAGTCACTTGTGGAGCCCTGTACTGTGTCGAAATGGCAAATAAGTGAGCGTACTTCTTCAACCGATCCACCACCACAAAGATACTATCTCTCCCATGCACCTTAGGTAGACCTATGATGAAGTCCATAGAAATGCTCTCCCATTTTTGCTCTAGGATAGGCAATGGCTATAGCAATCCGGCTGGATGTGTATGTTCGGACTTGTTCTACTGACAAGTCACACACTCCCTAACATGTCTCAATACATCATCCTTGGGGCCCTTCCATGTGAATCTCTCTCTGACCTATCTATAAGTTTTGAAATAGCCCTAATGGCCTGCTAAGAGAGTGTCATGAGAAGCCTGCAATATCTTCTCCTTCAGTCTAAATTCTAGCACCAAGTAGATCCTATCCTTGTAGTAAATCACATCATCCACTACTCTGTACCTATCATCTTAAATCAATCCATCCATCAACTCACAAGCAAACTTATTATTGGAGATCTCTACCAACAAGAGGGACTTCCAATCTACGGAAATCTCTGAAAGTGAGCACACTAAAGGTCTTGTTGTGACCTTTTCACACATCACCCCATTCAAAATGGGGATCCCCTATTTTTTGCTCCGTTCCCGTCTCTTGGCTTTGGTTTTCCCGTTGTCTCTCTCTTTTCTGCTTGTCTTTCCCGGGATGTGCCCATCTTTGAGCTTAAATTGAAATTTTGGCTAAGTCTGTCAAATTAGGGTTTGCTTTCTTCAGGCCAATTCGAAGTTAAATTGAGTGAGCAAATGGAAGTCTGAGCTTGACATTACGTTCAGTAAGCCTCCGGCAAGTTCCTAGCAAATTTCATTGGATTCTAACAACTTACTATTTTTAGTAAGAACTCAATTTGGGACATTTTCTCAACACTTTTAAAATTCTGACTGCTACACCATACTTACAACACTTTAAGCTGCCTACCATCAAATTTTGAGTTGAATCTAACAACTTGCTATTTTTAGCAGTCCTGACTTCGAATCCAATTTTAGGGTTTGCATGTGTGTTTTTTCAATGCATATCTGGGGAATCTTTCTAGGTTTTTCGAGACCTTTGCAATGGTATAACATGCAAGCCGAGATACTAACTTTCAACAATTCTAGCTTCGGGAGCATTTTTAGGGTTTGCATGTTGGATTTTTCAGTGCATGTCGGGATATTCTTTATGGGATTTTCAAAAGCTTCGCAATAATGTGATGTGCAAGCAGAGTTGATCATTTTTCAAGAACTTACTATTTTTACCCAGTGCTCGCGTGCAGACCAATTTTATGGGTTTTTCTGGGTTTTCTGAGATCTCTCGGGCAATGTGACATGCAAACTCATCTGGCAAGTGGTTGGTCACTTTTTCAGACACTTACTATTTTTAGCAAGATCACTCCAACAGCTCCCCAGCACTTCAATATCACGAACAGAGCGACATGCAACAGAAACAGGGTCAAACGGAGGTCATTTGAACCACATGCAAGTCAGATTAGGGTTTTCAGCTTCGGGACTCAAAATGAGGGGTAAAACGCCAAAATCTCCGAAAACTGATGTATCTCATCGCGATTAGCATCTCTCAAGGAATCCACTGGTAAAATTTGAATGCAATCTAAGTACTTACTATTTATAGTAAGTTACCTCCATAAACAAGCTATAAATAGCAGGTCGGCAAGAAGCACCAGTGTGAACAGGTTAGTTAACCCATGAGGTCCACGTTAGGCAAAATTCAAGACAAACGGAGTCGCAGAAGTATGAAAATCAGGAAATTTACTAAAAATAGTAAGCAAGGCAAGCAAGGTGTGAATGCCTGAAGAAATTGCTAAGTCTGTGATGAAAACTGGAACCTCTACCCCCAAAATGCGCCCAACTTGGAGAAGGATGGAGAAAAGTTGCTGAGGCAGAGAAAATTCCTCCACCACCCCTAGAATGCGTCCAAGCAAAGATAGAGGTGAGAAATTTTGTATAAGTCATGGAAACTGACAGGACAGACCCTCATATGCGCCCAACATGGAGGAGCCTGAAGAAAACGCCTAAGTGATGGAGAATTCCTCCTCCACCCCCAAAATGCACCCAGATTGAGGAAGGATGCTAGAAAATTTTCTAAGTGTCAAGGAATGGCAGGACAGAAGCTAAAATGCGCCCAAATTGCAAGATGATGAAGGAAAAATGCCTAAGTGTTTGAGAGTTGCCTAAGGACCCCCTAAATGCACCCACCAAGGAAGGAGAGGTTAGGAATTTTAGTCCAAGTGTTGAAAATGGAAGTAGAGGGTCTCAAATGTGCCCACCAAGGAGGAATGAGGCAAAAAATTTCTAAGTGAAATGAAATTCCTTGACCCACCCCCAAGAATACACCCAAGTCAAGAAGGGAGTGTGGAAATTCTCCCAAGGCATGAAAAATTCCTCCTCAACCCTCTAAATGCGCCCAAACTAAGGAGAGGCAAAGGAAATTAACTAAGTGTTGGAAAATTCCTCCTCAACCCTTTAAATGCGGCATCTTGGAGAGGTTGCAAATTTACAAGTGTTTGAAATTCCTCCACCACCTAGCAAATGTGCCCTAAGAGGAGTAAGTCACGAGAAAAGTTTCTAAGGCATAGAAATTCCTCCACCACCCCTTGAATGCGCCCAAGTTGAGAGGCTGGCGTGCAAATCTTCTAAGTGTCAAGGAATGGCAGGAGGAAGGGTCAAATGCGCCCAAGTCACCAAGCTATGAGGGATGCTTGAAAACCTTCTAAGTAATGAGAATTCCTTGACACCCTCCAAAATGCGCCCAAAGCTGACTAGAAGGATGAAATTTTTTCTACGTGAAAACTGGCTTGACACCACCTAAAATGCGCCCTAGGTAGTTGATGGAAGCATCAAAATATTCTAAGTCATGAAACTCCTTGACCCCACCTTGAAGTACCCCCAAAGGAGAAGAGGTAAAATGAACCTTAGCAAGAGATATTTTTCAAAGGTGGAAAATAAAAAAATTAAATGTACACCTTCGCATGTATACACATGAATATTACATTTTCTGAGGGGAAATTTTTTCTAGGTCTTGGACATTTTCTACAGGGAGATGATTTTGAAATTCCCCACACCTTACTCGAGATTTTAAAGTGGAGATTTTAAGTGAGCGCCTGGTTAATAAAATTTCCTAGATAAAATTAAAAAAATTCTAAGGCAAAGGGAGAAATATTTTTTGAAAATAAAATGCCTTGGTTTATAAATTGAAGTTGAATGCCTAGATGATTTTTGATGGAATTTCTGATGGGGGAATGATTTTTCCAAGCCAGAGTGAAGATGAAATAATAAGATGAATTTCTAATGACTGTCTTTCATTTCTGCAGGATGGCTGAAACGGATAGAAGAGCGACTGGCAAGGATACTAATGCTGAATCCAACAAGGCAAATTCATCAAGACAGGCCGTAATCAAGAAGTTGAGCAAGTCTTTCCTTCCAAAGTCAAAATTTTCTTCGAAGTTGGGGAAGTTGAGTGATACAAACCTCGGCTCTTTCAATCTGGAGGCTTTCAGAAGGCGAATGCTAGGAATAGGAGGCCATCATCCATCGGTTACTTCACACAATATTGTCAGAAGTGGACTTTATGCAACTGCTGGTTTTCCACCAGTAATTCAATGTCCGGAGCTGATTATGGAATGTGCTAATTGTTACAACTCAAAGCAAAGAACTATCATTTCACCTGACGGCAAGTTGCTTGCCAACCTCACGCCTGAGGCTATTGGAGAAGCATTTGGAATTCCTACCTATGAGAAGATGGTTTACAAAACAAGAGAACGAGTTGAACAAATGTACACTTCTACATTTGAAAGGTGTGCTGATATGATAAACTCCTGTTGGATGAACAAGCCTAAGCCAACTCGCACAAAGCTGCCAAAACAAATAATTTCAGATGACTTGAAGCAAGAGTATTGTGACCTGATTATGATGCTCAGCAGAGTCGGAGGGAGCCCCCAATCATTCATCTTTGAGCCTTGGATGTTTTACTACATCAACGTTGTACTGGAAGGCAAAGAACATATTGACTGGGCGATAATGATCAACGAAAATTTGCATGAACAACTCAAAAGTTTGAGAACCCAGACATTTTATAT